>JAUMHF010000014.1:11064557-11141514 GCA_032359275.1 Microctenopoma steveboyesi | reverse complement strand
GTACATTTGTAGCCCCAGATACCCCAAAATGCATGTATTATGCTTCTATGACGGTGCGTTCAAAAATAACAGTTTTAATGGGTTTCAATGAAGCATTTTTTGCGAGGAATGGTACCAATGGAACTCTTGTTGATAAACAGTGTGTTGTTATGTTTACTGCAGGATTTGATCTAGAAATACCAGGACCAAGTAAAAATACACATTTGTTCAAAGTTTCACGCCAAATGCATGAAAACAGCCAAAATATTAAAAAAATAACGACAAAGAAAGTGTAAAATACGCACGTGTCAGCCCTAAGGGTTAAATGACTAATGCATTCAGGCTTGAATGCACAACCACTTTCTCCTCATTTAAATCACAAAATATTGACTTTGTTTCAGCGGGACACTATCACAAGGAGATTAGATAGAGCCATTGACTCTCATGTATTATTGTTGTTGTGCTCAACCTTCCAGATACAATAGCCTGGTTACAGGGCAGCGGGCAAAGGGCATCATTGGACTGTGTTGGATCCTCTCAATTGGAATTGGCCTGACTCCAATGCTAGGCTGGAACAGAGGTGGGAGATTTATTTGGTCAAATGCAAATAGCCACACAGTAGTGTTACTGTTTTCAGTTCTGGTTTTCTGCATACATTTGTCATGAAATGTGATCTGATCTGATCTTCACCAAACACAGTTTTTAAAAGCTGATAAAACTACCAGTAGTGATCTTTCTTGTCTTTATTCAACACACAAATTAAACATACAGAATCATGAATGATACTGTCAAGCAAGTGCCTTCTGTAGCTCTGGAATTTGGACCATTCTTTCTTTTATTTTACTGTAGGATAACCTGAGAATATAGAGACTAATTTCACTCCTGCCTTTGCTGCACAGGTTGGAACACCACTGCCAGCAGCAGCAAATGTCCCGGAGGCATGACTGAGTGCCTGTTTGAAGGAGTTGTTACCCTGGACTATATGGTCTATTTCAATTTCTTTGGCTGTGTGCTGGTACCTCTGGTGGTCATGCTGATTATCTATGTCCATATTTTTATGGCTGCACGGCGTCAGCTCCGACTCAGAGTTGCACACGCACCCATTCCAGGAGAAAATATTTCGTCTTGGAGCTCATCTCGTTCGACCTTGCAGATGGAGGTGCACGCCGCCAAATCACTAGCTATCATTGTGGGTTTGTTTGCTGTATGTTGGCTTCCATTGCACATCATCAACTGTTTCAACTACCTGTGTCAGGATTGTGACCGCCCACATATCTGGGTGATGAACATTGCAATCCTCCTCTCCCATGCCAACTCAGTTGTGAATCCATTCATCTATGCATTCCGCATTCGAGACTTCAGGCACACCTTTCGAAAGATCCTGTATAAACACATCCTAGGGAAGAGCGATGGGCATGGATTTGGGATTGGGAATGGTGATGGCAGAGGTGTTGGGAGAAGCAGTATCATGCAGACCTCTTCCCATTCCAGTAAAGAGGGGCCTTCATGTATAACAGTGGTTAACAGCTACATTGTGGAACCCAGTTCCAACCAAACTCAACCGAAGGCTACTCATGAGGCCTCTTGCAATTGGACGTAAAAATTAGACACTGAACCAAGTAGCAACATGCCCAATGGACACCAAATACAGGATAGCACCAGTTCTGTGTTGCAGCAGCAGAAAGGCATCATGGGATTTGCTCTGCATGATGAAGTAGTGTCACACATGACGGGAAAAGCTGATGTCTTGGAGGTGAAGGACAATGGTAGTTGTATTACTTTTGTAAATGTTCATGCTGTTTCTGTCAAACAGACAGAGCTCACAGAAGTGTCATGAAAAGGAAATTTGGGTGTTTCAAATATATTTGTATTACCATATAATATGCATGTATCAGTTGATAACAAACATGATGACATAAAGTATAATTAATGAAGACAAATCAGCAGCATCCCATGATCAGTACTGAGCAATATTTTGACTTTACTTAGTTTGGCATACTTGTTCTATAGGTACAGTATACAATCTATACCACAAACCTATTTGACATAAGAGTAAAACATTTGTATAAGGTGTTCACCATCTCTTGTGTAAAGGCTGTTAAAATGTTATTCTCAAACTGCTGGATAATTTGATGAGTTATTTGATAACTGCTAGGCAAGGCTTGTGGGACAGGCTAGGCTTTTTAGTCTATTCAAATAACAGTAATATGACTATTTTCAGAGCCTGACTTGCTGACATACATACTATGAAAAGAACTCACACATACATACACATGACCACAGACTACTCAGCAAGAGGTGTTTACAGAGCAGCTTGCCTGCTGACGCCAGTCAATGAGCCTAATGCAGTGGAAATCAAATGAAGGTTCATTTCATGACCCTTTTATTATGCCATTATCCTTTTTCTTCCCTCATTAGAAAGCCCTTCTTCTCTGGGAAACACCTATGTAAAGCAACATTTATGTGCTTTTAAGCAATTGCAGACACACGTCTTCAGGAATAAGCATACATGGGTATATATCTAGCCCCTATACTGTATGTTTATTCAAAAACTATGCGTCTCTATGCATTTATGTTAACACTTTTGTTGCCGTGTAAAGGGGTATTTATATAAGCCATTTCATTTTAAAGCTTTGTTTTTTTATGTTTGCAGATAAGGTTTATGAGTGAAATAATGTGATTGTTACCCAAAACACTTTTGGTTAAACAAACATACATACAAACAAATGAACACGGGATGATGGAAATACATGCATGACAGTTAATATACCTTATAGGTACGATAATTTGTCTTGTAAATGACTGATAAGGTTCAGCAGGCGTCCGTCCTCAGGCAGACCGAACCATCGTGAGCAAACAAACACCTAAAAACGCCTCAAATTATTCCATAACAAATCAGAATTTTGTTGTCACGTGTCAAAATGTAATCAATGACAATAAAGCTGATTCTGCTCATTCTTTTTCACGAATTGTAAAAAGGAATACACTAGGTAAAAATACAAGACCCACAATGCATCACGGGGCGCCACAGGAAGTAGTTTGTTGAATGTTTTAGGCATTGTGGGTAGGCGGAAAAGGGCTCAAAAAGCTAGGCGAGAGCGACAAGCACACGTTGCGAGTCCCTCAAGAAGAAACAGCAACAACAAAGAAATTATTTTTTAAGAGAGCTTTCAGGTAAATACCTTTACAGATTGTGTGAAGCAGTACTATTATTCAGTTTCCTCAATAGTGATGTGTGTGTATTTGTTGTTTATTAGTGCTCACTCGTTCAGCGTTAGCCAACATGGCTCCGTTTATCTGCCTAACTCAACCTTTTTACTTTAATGAATCATGAAAGGTTAAAATACACTTTTTACTTCGCCTTGTGGTGTATATCAGAAATAACTGCGAAATAGTGTTTATCGGTATTATTCTAACGTATTAACGCTAACGTTGCATAATTGTAAATTAGCGTAGTTAGCTGGCGCTATAGCTAATTTTGCTAGCGCTTGGCTACATTTTCTGGTTAGGTCTGTAGTAGTAGTATTTAATTTGGTATCACTGTAATATTAATAGTATTTAAAACAGCATCAGGACTAAAGCCGTATACTGCAGGCTGACTCATAGCATCCATCCGGATTTTGTGCGTATTAAAAAACACAAAGTGCTCGATAATATGCAATACGTTTTCGTTTGCATAGTCGGTATTCATCTAAAAACCAACCCAAAGGGTGGTTTCCTGATCATTCGAATAACTAAAAAAAGAGCCATTGTTTGGTAAAGGACGCACTTGACCGCATGGTGACAAAGACTGCAATAAAAGGAGACTACTTGATAAACATTTAGTTTAACCGCAGAGAACTATTATATATATCTTTTATGTCTCAGAAAAAATCACGATTAACCCAATGAACATTTTGCATTTCAGAAAGACCGTTGGAAAATGTCCATTGGTGTGCCAATCAAAGTGCTGCATGAGGCAGAGGGACACATCGTGACCTGTGAGACGAACACTGGAGAGGTGTACAGGGGCAAGCTGATCGAGGCTGAGGACAACATGAACTGCCAGGTTGGTCTTGGAGTTATTGGTTGCCATTAATGATACACCCCCTTTCAGTCTGGTTTTCCACAATTTCAAGAGTCCTGTTTTTCTGAACCTTATGGGAGCCAGCTGTTAGTGGGTTGCCAGTTTTTCTTGTATTATGAACACTTTTAGTCAATGTTGAGATCTGAGAATGATGCTGTTGTGTTGACAGTGTTTCCTTCAGATCTGCATTAAGTGATATTCAGACAAAGTAGATTTTTATTTGGCATTTGTACTGAAATGCTTATCCGAAAATAACATTTCCATTTATGGTTTATATGCATTTACATGTAGTCATTTAGCAGACGCTTATGTACAATGGGTTTTGTACAAAAGTGGGAAGACAAAGGAAAAAGAAATTGAAAGTGAAGTGCCATTAGAGTGCCATAACCCTGTATTCCAACTGTCAATTCATATTTTGTGTTTGTATTACTAATATAAACTGTGATTTAACGTGTCATGTCACTAAAATGAATACGTTTTCTTCCATGGTTACAGATGTCAAATATCACAGTCACTTACCGTGATGGCCGGGTGGCACAGTTGGAGCAGGTCTACATACGTGGCAGTAAGATTCGCTTCCTGATCTTACCTGACATGTTAAAGAATGCACCTATGTTAAAGAGTATGAAGAACAAGAACCAGGGATCCGGTGCAGGAAGGGGAAAGGCAGCTATCCTCAAAGCACAAGGTGAGTAAGAAGGTCCAAACACTTGATCCTTGCATCTTTGACCTTTTTACCTCATTTCAAGGGTTTACAGATTATAAATAATTTTTTTGTGGAACTACTTACTAACAGATGTGTCAAAAATACTTGACACAAACATGACGATGGCACTTACAAGCTGAGGAAATACAGATGGGTTTAAATTACTGATTTTCCTGAAATATGCTCCCTTGTGTTTTACAGTGGCAGCAAGGGGCCGGGGCCGTGGCGGAATGGGCAGAGGCAACATTTTCCAGAAGAGACGATAACTGCTCCAGTTAAAGTTGTTGTTTTTGTATAGTTTTTTTTTGGGCAGGATTTCTGCATGAGTGCAATCCTGATTGTTGCATTTTTTTATAATGAAAATAAAGTTATTTCAATTTGATGCGTCCTGTATACTTTTTTTCATATTTTAAGTAATAGTGGTTGTTTCCTTAACAAAGTTTATATTTCCAGCAATTACCTTATTTGTCTCAACTGGATGCATTGTGGATAAATGTTACAGTATTTGTTGTGATTTGCTCTTCTGCAGTGACACCCAGTAGAATATAAATGAAAGTAATTAAAATTAAGGTTCTTTCTGCTGTTTTTGCATATTTCACATAGCATGTAAGCCAGTACAGAGTTGTCTGTGCCCACACGAGGGAGACATTAACTCACCATAAGCTAAAATGATACACAACAATTGGAGGTTGTCTATAAGGGTAGTAAAACAGTAAGTGCGACGTTGTTAACGCTTGGGTATGTTTCTTAATGCCAGGGTGCGTCTCTTGGTGCGCCACAGGAGTGCGCTAGTTTACCACATTGTCACAAACACCCAGGAGGAAAGTGAAATGTTGAGGTCGTGAGTCAAACGAATAGAGCAAACTATATGATCGTGTGCTCCTCAACACACCAAAGGTTGTCGACACTTCGCCGCTGTCGAGCGCGGGCCCGTGTGCTCCTCTGGGTTGGTCCGTCACATCGTCGCCTGTCAGTGTGCTACATTCTGTCGAGCAGCTAGCCGAGCCGAGCTAGCTGTCGTACACCATACGGCTCTCACACCACAGCCGAGGAAGAAGAAACGACCACGCAGTTGTATGTCGGGGTCCCAATAAATACGTGAAGGTATTGTTTTATTTTCGCATTGGCTATGTAGGGATATATGACTGTTTTCTGTAGCTTTGTGTGAAAACGGTAATCGGTCATATTAGCATCGTTGACTCCTGCCCTCCAACATCTGTATCTCAGCAGCTGGTAGCGTTAGCTGAGCTGATGGCTTTCAGGGCTGAGTTAGCTCGGTGGGGCTCGTTTTCCGTCTGAATTGGTCACGTCGTTGATAACAAAGCTTTCAAGGTTAGCTTTAATGTTTACAGTCAGTGTGAGCGCAAGTTAGCATAACTGCACAATAAAGGCTAAACCTTGTTATGTCAGTTACAGTATAACACGGAGAGGCGAGGGGGATTTATCTGTGTGAAAATGTAAGAAAACCAAGTGATCACGACCACAGTTGATGGTTTGACTTTATTTTCGTTTACTATCTATGTGGGATTTGGTTTCACTGTTATGTGTCACTCCTTAAGTTGTCGCGTCGTGTTTTTGTAAGTAATAACACTGATTATAATCTTATTTTACAGTTACTAACTAATTACTGCACTGTTTTCAGGTTTTCGAAATAGATTGAGACATCTGTTAAATCCACATGGGAAGTTATCACAGAAGCTAAAAAACTTGACATCTCCTTTAAACGCCTGGCTTTTTAATAAAGGCACATTGTGTTGATTTATAATACACACTGCTGGAAATGCGTAATCTTCTGTTTTTGTTTGTGATCAAGTGCACTGTATATTGTCAAAAAGGCATTGGAAATGTTGGCTACTTTATCCCACTAAAACACAAATGGAAGAGACTTAACTGGAGCTGGAACAGTTCGTTGACTGATCAACAATCACAGGTTGATTGTTCCATTTGGTTGGATTCGTACCTCAGTTTGACAAAGCAAACAATTTGACGAGTACACTTGCAGCCCAACACCTTCTTTGTTTTTGCAGTTGAAGGAGTTGATAATGGGCGAACAACTTCATATTGACATTAAATATCAAAGCTGTCAGATAATTCAGATTTTCAGTATATTCAGCTGTGATTGTGTTATAACGCGGCAGTTAAGTTGGAGGACGCTTAGCCTTCCATTTAAAGGGGCTTATCTCTTGCAGGGCTCTGCAGATCACTGACAGGGTTGCCCTGTTGATCTTTTAATGATGCTGGGGATCCTCCTCTGCTCCAGATGGCCCTGTGTTGTACTTGTATGTCAACAGGACTGTGTCTGCGATGTTACTAATGCCGTACATGGCTTTGACCCCCCACTAGCTTTGATAAGTCTGCTCTACCCCTCCTCTCCCACGCAGATAGTGAGTATCAGGTCATGTGATGTTTGTTATATTTCACAGGGCTGAAATCTAACTGTTGGTTGTTGATCGTGATGAAGCTCCAAGGTGAAGAATCTTGATGAGTGCTACGCGAACAATAGTTTGTAAAGTTAGAAGGTCGCCTCCTGCTTGCTGTTGACACTGCAAAGTTGAACGAAGTCAAGTAGAATTCACCTGTGTCCTGGACTTCTTATGATGCTGCAAATACTCGTAGACGTAGTCAGACATCAAAAGTTATATAAAGTAATCGCGTCACTAATATTGGCATTGCAGAAGAACCTCTTCATTTGAAGATGTGTGCCTTAACGTTCATCTGAGATCAAAGTAGGTCAAGCTTTGTAAGTTTCCTCTCGTCTCTGGATATAAAAAGCTAACTGTGGTGCGTTGCAAGTTTCATCCAGGGTCATGCCTCTTTTTTTCTGTATTCCACTTAGGCGGAAACCCGCTGTGTTGCTTGGTTGGCAGTGATACAGAAAAAAGTCAAACCTCATATGAGAAGCTTTTCACAGTATGTATGACAGAGGTTAAAGAAACCAGTCAAGAAAACCAATAATTCCATTAAACAGTTGCTTGCTTGCTGTCTGATGCAAGTCTCTGTGTAAATGTGTGGTGATTTTTTTCTTTTGTGTTAGTTTACATTACTATTTATAGGCTTGCAATGTAGGTAGATAGGCCACCTGGTGTGGGTGGTTGTTCCCACACACAGTCCTCATTCTGAACTTGGCTGGAGCGCTCACTGTGTTGTTTTTCTCATGATGTCCCTTTGTTTTCCTATCTGTGAGATTTACTTAGCTCCCACACACTGACAGTGCCACAATCCTGTCAAAACCATGACGGAAATCAAGGATCTCTTTCTCACTTTTCCTCTATCATTTTCATCTCTCTTCTTTCCTGTCACAGATAACGAACAGATAACGAGCTGAGTGGACTTAGAGATGAAAATGGCCCTCTTGAAATTATGCAAAAAAAAGGTTGCATCGGAGCTGTCCACTTAGAGTTGAACTTGATGTGATAGTCTCAGTAATGCAGTAATTAGCACTTTACAGAATACATGGAACAAGTCCAATTTCCACAGGTGTTTCATACGGAAAGAGGCTCTGCATCTGCTCATGTTTCAGTGCTGGTAAACAGCATCTCTGATTGTTTTTTCCACACCCTTTTATTACACCCACAACTTGGTTTGTGCTGATTAATCAGACACTATTCTCCAGCTGTGTGCAAAAGTAATTAAACGTTAGATGTACATGTAAATGTTGTCATAGTATGTCACAGGATTGATGCCAGTCCTAAATTATGCCCAGCTGAAAGAATGCAGTTCCTACATGGTTGCAGAAACAAGAGAGAAACGTCACTTATAGTAAGGGGAGTATACCTCAGCTAGTTCAGATGGGGAGATGAGCCTGCCTCAACTTTTTGTTTGTAGTGTTTTATGTACTGAACTGGTTGTGTTCTATGGTCTTGGAGATCCTTTATGTCCTTATTTATGCATCACCAGCAAATTATGGTATAAAATCCATCACTACTACACTTTTATCCAAAGTGACTTACAGGGAGCTAGTGCTGGGTGTTTGGCTCAGGGACACACCTGATAGGGCCGATGGACTAGGAGTCAGACAGGGAATCGAACCTCTGACCTTCTGCATCCCAGTCACCAGTCACCAGGCTACACTAGCCGGGCTGACAGCCTGGCTGACCATTAGCAAGATTTTGGATGATCAACAGATGTACATGGAAAATTGCAGCTATTTTAAAAAGCTACTCGGTGTCACTGCAGTTGGTATTTGTTATGAATAAGGGAATTCAAGCAGGTCAGGTGAATGTGTCTGACATTAATGTAAGTCAGCATTAGTCTGATGACAGGAAGAATGCCATAAGATGCTGCTAGCTGGGTGGAATCCTCATCATCAGACTGGGAAGCAAAGGTGGCAGGATCAAATTCAGCCCAGACTCCGCTCTGCATGGGTCAAATGCAAAGACAAATTTCATTGTAACATGTAAAAAATGTAATCAGTGACAATAAAGCGGATTCTTCTTGAGAAAGCCCTCTGTAATGGAAGGGTAAAACATCGCCAAGAAGCCAAACAAATCTAGTCGCCTTGGAGAAAACCTTTTTGAGATAACCATGACCTGGATGACTGAGAACCTTCACAGATTCGTCATCTTCTTTTCCCATGTGTGCCAGCGGGCAGAGTTTTAGCAGTCAAAGTGTGAGATGATTGGTTCTTGTAAAAGCAACAAAAGGCCTGACCTTTCTGATGTTACAGAAACACATGCCCAGCTATCTCATTCATTTTGATGTGTCGGTAAAGTAGGTTGACATCTGGTGGGAAAGATGGATAGAGCTGAGGTGGTAAGAAAGGCGGCCAACCAGAGGTCCGTTATAGACCTCATTCTACAATTTGGATAGAAAATGTATTAGCAAGACTGTTAGCTGTTACTCGATGCACCTACAATCATGACTGCTTTACAGCATGAAAATGGTTTAGAGGTCAGTAGTAGTATTTTTGATCTTTCTGTTCTTAATTACTATATTTAGTAGGGTTTGTTTAGGGTTTTAAAGAAAAACATTGTTCAGATAAATTAAAACGTATAGTTTCTGTCCATTGAAAGTTTACTCTATCCCAGTATTTTGTACCCTTAAGGTTTCTACCTGTTAGTAGGGCAGTATAGATGTGAATATTCTACCTGCCTTTTTTAGTCTGCAGTTATTTTTACTCTGCTCCTGTGTCTTAGGCACTGTTTCCCCTGCGGTTCCTGTCTGATGGAGCAGTGGTTGATAGTCTTTGTGAAGAGGCACCATGTTTCCTTGTCATGTAACCCCTTGGCCCTCTGCTGAACCACCGGTTCCCTGCGGCAGTCATGCACCCACAGCGCAGCCAACACAACCTCTTCCTGATCTGCTTTGCAGTTGTCCCGCTCCATCTCTGAACACCCACTCAGAGACACCTTCCCCGGATCCCATGGAGTCTCTCATTGTGGTCACAGAGTATGAACCCAGTCGGTCACCTGGAGAGGAGGAGGTAAGATAAAGCACACCAAGGTGACAGTATAAATACAAGGACACCTAATGTAATTAGACACAAATGACTGAATGAAATGATTGTTTAGGACATGATAACATCACATAGACAGTATTTTGTAGATCATGAGCATAAACATGATGATGCCCATATATTATAATCGGTTGTATTCTTGTAAGTATTCTTTTAAATGCTATAGTTTTTATGTTTTTTAAATATAAAAAAAAGGTTACGATTGAAATGGAAAATATCAACTTCAAAATACACACAAACTGCACTGCTTTATATAAATGCATATAACATATTAACCACAATTTAATGCATGCCAAATTAAGGTTAATATTTGAATATGTAAAATGGTACAGTTTATGTACAGTTTAAATGTATCATATCACAGGTAGAGGAAATGGACAGCTCTGACACACCTGAGCAAGCTTCCTCTGTGGCGGCAGCTTTCCAGATGCCATCCTGTGACCTGCTGTCCCACACAGTTGGCCAACAAGAGGCTCTGTTACCAGGAAGCCAAGAACAAAGGGGAAGATTAAACTTGTCAGACAGGAAACTATCTTTGCAGGAGCGTTTGCAGACTGCTACATCACCCTGCAGCTCTCCAGGACTCAACGGGCGCTATATTTACCCATCATTGCCGTACTCCCCCATTACTTCGCCTCATTCCTCTCCACGATTGCCCCGGAGGCCGACGGTGGAATCCCACAGTGTTTCCATCACTGACCTCCAGGTATCTCAAGCTTTAAGACTGACACAAGGCCTCTTGTAAAGTTTATTAACTGCATTTTCAGCCTGTCCTGGGACAAAATCAATACCTATGGCATAAAACAAAGCTGCATTTACTCTGATTCTATTGATAACACCACATTACTGTAAGAATGTACTCTCTATAGAATCAATTCAGTATGATTGTGATTAATCAGAGGAATAAGATATTCCTAGAAATGAAATACAAGCCAAGAAGTCACAGAATAACACCTCTTGAGTAGTACCTCACCTGCCAAAGAGTAAGCAGAGCTACATGTGCATTTGTCTTAAAAGCAGGCAGCACACTGGTAAAGACTGAGCTTTGTGGATGTGAAGGTAAGGTTTTATAGTTGCATTAAAAGTAGGTCACACTGTAGCTGTGAATCCCATAAAACATAGATGCAGTAACCTATAGATGTTATGTGCTGTAGGTCTCTGTCAGCAACAAAATCTTACCTATTGTACAATTGTACCTACTGTAGTCTTTACACCAACAGTAAACACAACTACATTTAGAAATGTGCTATTAATGTGGAGCTGGTCCATCGCTGTGTCTGTAATTATTTATATATATCATCCTTTGTAATCACAGTTTAGATTATCTGATAGGATTAGAGACAAAATACAGGCAACGTAAACATCCTAGAAAAAGGACAAAATGAAATCGTCAAATTTCGATTCTGATTGCAGAGTCGTACTGACATGCCGACAAGCATATGAACTTTGTTGGAAGACGTAAGCATGTGTAGAAGAACACCAGCTATCTAGTGTAAATAGAAACATTATACTGTATATTTAAATATGTCATTTTATTGGAAAGGAAACAATTTGCTCTTCTCTTTTCTCTTTCCACGAGGACTGTGTTCAGCTAAACCAGTACAAGCTGAAAGACGAGATCGGAAAGGTACCATCAGAGACACCTCACTGATTGCTTCTTTTCACTGACTCTCCCATTTCCATCTCCCTTCCACTACATGTCTGTCAAGTAGCACACATCATCAAGGACATGCAGTAACAGCCTCTGATATCCTCTTTCTCCCGACTGTCCTCATTTCCCAAACTCTGTGTAAACTACCAGGCCGCAGGAGAGTTGGAAGATGGATGAGAGGCCGGTATAAATAGCGCTCTCTAAGGGTTGTGTGAGGCTTAGTGGATATGAGTGTGCGAGAGTGAGTGGGTGTCTGTTCTTGAAGGCATGTTTTAGATCGTGGGTTTAATAAGCCACAGTTTGCTTTTCTGTGTAGGTAGACATGTTAATGTGTGTGGTTCTGTGTTCAGCTGGGACAATTAGAGCCTTTCAGGACTATCGGAGAGGCTCCTGTTATCAGATAATCTTTGGGACTGTAGGATGAACTCTGTTCCGCCTCTCCAATCTGCTCCCCCATCAGGAACTGATCTTGTCCTCTCTCCCTCTCGCCTCTGTCTGTTTGTTTATGTGCATGAATATGTGCACAGCGGCAACTAATTGGGCCTAGTTTTATCCAGAATTTCCTGTGTGTGGGCAGGAGAGCTTGATCACATAAACCAGATCCAGTTTCCTTAATTAGCCTGAAATCTTAAATGAAGGAGGGAGAAAAGATGATTTGAATTTCTCCGTTCTCACTTTGTAGCAGCTGGTATTCAGTGTACAGTGTTAGCCCACACACTTCCCTTGTATGTATGTGTTTGTCTCTTTGTGTACTTAGTTTGCTCTGCACAGTGTTTTTTTTCTCACACAATGAATTGACAGCTGCTAAATCTCACTTTATTGGCTTCTTTTTTCTTTTTTTCACTTATTGGCAAACCAGGGCTCATATGGTGTTGTCAAGCTGGCCTACAACGAGGACGACAACACATACTATGTGAGTTTTTTACACTACAGAGGCAAGTTCTTCTATCTCTGCTTCTCTCTCTTTCCTTATCACTTGTCTCTCTCACACACACACACACACACACACACGACCATTTCCCACACACTAGCAAATGTCATAATGATCAGACTCCCTTGTCACATCTACTGGTGTGATTTTATGTGAAACCTAACTATTAGAAAATGTCTCCAGTTGGTTGTGACTATTGTTATATCACATCAGCTCAAACCTTTGTGTTTGCTGTTCGTGATTATTGCTGCCATTCTCATTAAGCTGCTTGATATTGACAGGCGATGATGCGGGGCTTATTTTATTATTCCTCCCAAGTGACAAAGCGCACATGTCACATTCAGTGATTATATCATTGCAGTAATGACTGAGGGTATTGAGGCCATTAGAAACCATCTATTTCCTCTCGAACAGATAAGAGATGCACTGAACACGGTAGCTGTCACACATTGTACTCTCAATTCACGACTGCCCCAATTGTTGTCAGTTACAGTGTTTGTCTTAGGTATTGTCATGAAGCTTGATAGATATCTGTGTTGTAGTATGGTGGCTGCAGGGTAGCATCCATTTACAGGGATGAAGTTAAAGCTACATTTCCAATCAAGAATGAAGTGTCAGTATTGCTGGGTGTCTGGCTCAAGGACACATGGATTAGGAGTCAGACAGGGTTTCGAACCTGTGACCTTCTGCATTCCTGTCTGACGCCTAACCCACTGAGCTACCAGGCCACATTGCTTGCATGCTTGTATTTTTATTTGGCAGCAAGAAATCAGAGATTTCTAACTTTTAGAATCCCTTGTACTGAAATGGTGGACTGCTGTTAGTATTCACAGAAACACAAAGTATGTTCAAGGTGAGGAGGGACATTTTTAGGCTCTGGGAAATTCATCTGTAGGTGTGTGAGTGGGAGCACTGTCAGATATGCATCATCTCGCTCTATTTTATCTTTTTGTGTGCCTTTCTTTTAATCTTTTCTCTGGATTTCTTGCCCACTGGGCCATCCAACTCAATCCCTGTATCTCTCCTGTAGGCGATGAAAGTGCTGTCCAAGAAGAGGCTGATGCGGCAGGCAGGTTTCCCACGTAAGTCTAGAGCCAGGGACAGATGGTCAACACAGCAGAGGGTGCAATCTTTTAGAATGCTCCAGCACTACATGGACATCCGGCCCTTCAATTGTCACACATTTTCTTTCATTTGTCCGTTTCTCCTTCATTAGGGAGACCTCCCCCTCGTGGAGTAAAAGCAGGCCCAGAGGGTCCTCCTCAGCCTAAGGGACCCCTGGAGCGGGTCTATCAAGAGATCGCCATCCTTAAAAAGCTCGATCATTCTAATGTGGTGAAACTAGTGGAGGTGAGTGCTGTAAAAAAGCATAATAATTTCAACTTATGTTTACTACCCAACAGTGTGTCAAGATATTTGTATTGCTTTTAAAAGTCAATGGTTTGGAGAGAAATTACACCTATGAGTGCCAAAAACAATTTGCTCAAGTTAACACAGTTTTATTATTAAAATTTCTTCTCTCCAAAGAGCAACAAGGGCGTGTTTCCAAATCAATAATGGAACAACTTGAAAAAACACCTCAGTAAAGCAGAAAGAAGAAAACATTCATTAAGGATTAATATTTCAGATTATGCTGGAGCTTTAAACTTAAATTTATACACTGCAGTATTTCAAATACAACAAATATTTATTAGAGTATAGTTGTGTATGTGATGATGGAAGTTTGTACTATTATCTTTTTTAAATATGCCTAAGTGAAGGCGTATTTAATTACACATATAAATGTTGTCTTTGTTGTGCCTCTACATGATTTTTTTTCCTCTGTAAATTTGTGCCAGGTTTTGGATGACCCCAGTGAGGACCATCTGTACATGGGTACGTTGTGACCAGACCTTCAGCCTTCAGTGATGACACATGCGCACGCACACGCACACATTTCATGGATTCATTTATTTGAAACTTAACTGGAATCGTTTCTTTGATTTGTGTGCTGAGCTGAAGATAACCTCCTCTGTATTTTCATCACAGTGTTCGAGCTGGTTAAGAAAGGGTAAGCTGAGCCTGTTTTACGTTAATGACATTCGCACTGTTTTGAGCTCAATCGTATTAGTTGTGATTGCTAATAGCGAGCATGTTTACTTGCTTGTGTGTTCAGGGCAGTGATGGAAGTGCCGACTGATAAACCTTTCAGTGAAGACCAGGCGCGCTTTTACTTCCAAGATCTGCTCAGGGGAATCGAGTATTGTGAGTCTCCTCAACTTTATGTTATTCTTCCACTCAGCCAGTATCTGCATTGAATAATGTTAAGCATAGCAAGGTGAGCCTTCTCTTTCAGGTGCTTTTTATTTTATTGGTCAATGTAGAATTTACTTTGATACCAGTGTGGGATAATCTTAGTTGAAAGTTGAATGGGTCCGCTCATATTTCCTTTATTGTGGGGCCCTAAACTTTTTTAGTTGGGTTTAGGTCAGGTGCAGGACAGGTCATCTGTCATAGGGTTACCCCTAACCCTAACCCAGTAAACAGTGTTGTTCTTTACCTGCCAACATGTTCCGGCTAGCGCTGTAGCCTTCATCGGAGCAGTGTTTTGGCATTACTTCCTCCGTTTATCAACAGGCAACAACACCAAAACACACCAAATCTTAAATACAGTTTCTAGAAAACAGTTTGGACAGACAGTGGTTTACAGAGGTGTTCTAGGTCATGCTGTGAATACCACTGTAGACTCTTTTTATTGCAGTGCTGCCTTGTGGCCTAAAGATCATGGACCTCAGGATGATGAAATGTCTATATTCCTTTACATTTTATGTTTCTAATGTGAAGCACCTTGTGTTGTTGTTGGACATGAAAGATGCTATAGAAATGAACTTTACCCTACCTTTAGGAAAAGTGTGGGAACACCCAGACGCTTAAATATGCTTTTGCTGTTTTCTTGTTTTCAATCAGATCACTTTAAATGGATCACTAAACAAAATAAATTCCCATTACAACAATAATTATACTGATTAATTTTTCCAGATATCCTGGACTTCCTCCCAGGCTTTCTTTAGATTAGATTAGTTTACCACAATTTTTCCCATGTGGTATTTTACCTTCCATGTAAATCCTGAGATTTTCTTTGTGCATTTGATGTGCATGAGGTCTCAGCGTGCACATGCTGAGTGATAGTGAGTGATAGTCCAGCTTTGTATGGTGGCAGTGGGGGCAAAGATTATGCACCGAGTGTGTGTGGAGGCAGTGGGAGGATGGGTAGAGTGTTGAAAATCTCAAGGCTTGTGGGGAAAAGCTATCGTGCAGTCTGGTGGATCAGGCCTGGATGCTGCAATAGCGTCTGCCAGATGGGAAGAGTGTAAACAGTTCATGTGAGGGGTGTGAAGGGTGTGAGGGGTCAAGCACAACGCAGGAGGCCTTCCTCATACAGCGACCTAGAAGTCCAGACTTGGCTCCAGTTTTAACTCTACTGTTTGGCTCACTACAAAGGAAAGGCTAGAGAGGGCCACTGTAACAGAACATAACAATTACACGCCTTCTGATCATATCTAATATCTAATTTCTGTGATATTTATTTTTTAATTTTTATTGTATTCCATCAAGTCCAACAACTGATTTGTTTACAGTTATTTCAATATAAATAAAAAAGGTTATTTTGTCCTTTTAACTAGACAGGACTTGGTTGTACTAATATGTAATAATTACTATTAACTGTGTCAACAGTACATTACCAGAGGATCATCCACAGAGACATCAAACCCTCCAACCTGTTGGTGGGAGAGGATGGACACATCAAGATAGCCGACTTTGGAGTCAGTAACCAGTTTGAGGGAGCTGATGCCCTTTTGACTAGCACAGTTGGAACACCTGCTTTCCTTGCTCCCGAAGCGCTCTCTGAAACAAGAAAGAACTTCTCTGGAAAGGTGAAGACATGCTTGGCTCACTAGTGCCCCCTGGTGACGATGTTCAGAAATGCTAATCACATATGATTTACAGTTCTGCAGTAATTGTAACATTTTTCTTGGCAGCACATATATTATTGTTTATATTGTATATATCAGCTACTATAAACGGATAAACTAAATGGGCTATTTCATAGTATAACCTACTCCATCATCTTGTTTTCTTATCATGAAGGCTTTGGATGTTTGGGCAATGGGAGTGACACTTTACTGTTTTGTCTTTGGAGTGGTGAGTCTATGCTCTTGCAAAAAATAAAAAATAAAATTGATTGTCCTTTGTGATAATCTGCTGCTCTTCCATTGACACCAGCACTTCTCTTTCATTGACAGTGTCCATTTATGGATGAGCGTGTCCTCAGTCTTCATCAGAAAATTAAGACACAGCCTGTGGAGATTCCTGAACAGTCAGTTCTGCTCCTCCTGGCCTTGTGTCAAAACATCTACGTATGTATTAAGCGTTTAGTTGTAGTCACATTAAAAAAAATCTTTTTCTTTGTGTTTAAACAGCGCTGACATATCAGACGATCTTAAAGATTTGTTGCTGAAAATGTTGGACAAGAATCCAGAGACCAGGATATCAGTCCCACAGATCAAGGTGAGCTCTGTCAGCTGAGCTGTTTGTGTCTGTTTGATATTCATACAGCAATTGCAATAAACCACCTGATACAGAGCTTCAAAACACTTTTCATGCACCTTCAAAGGTTTTGTGTCTTTGTACACAACGTAATTGAAATGAAATACATTTAGAAAGCTCCATTGTTCATCTTGTGCTGGTGTCCAGGTGCACCCATGGGTGACGAGGCACGGCGCTGAACCCCTCCCTCCAGAGGACGACAACTGTTGTATGCTGATTGAGGTAACTGAGGAGGAGGTGGAGAACTCTGTGAAGCACATCCCGAGCCTGGCTACAGTGGTGAGTGTGTGAACATTAAGAAGATCTCAGTCGCTCCCATGTCCAGCTGGTTGGTGGCACAGTCGCTTATGTTCTCTAGGAGAGCATTTAGACAGAACTCATATTGATTTCTGTATCCAGAGTAAACCTATTGCTCACTCCGCATCTGTTTATGAAGCATATTTGTGAAATGTTTCTATATTCCAGTTTAGTCATATGGCATCATCACCTCACAACACAGTCACTGCACCATTAGCTACCTAATTGCCCTCTTAAAGAGTGCCACATGTTCAGAGAAATGGGAAGTTTAGGACCGCATTTTAAACATCTCAGTGTTTTGTCTCTGCTGTGGATTTCTCTAACTAGCACTCAAAGCTACTATATGGTAGCAGTGGATGAGATATGCTGGTTGAGTACTGTTTGCATGCAGATACTTACACAATAAAAGAATGTAATATTATAAAATGTGTATTAATAGTTATATAGTATTTATATGACCACAACCTCACCGTTGTTTACAACAGAACACTTTTTACAGTGAAAACAAGATTTTCTTGATTTTTTTGATTTATCCACTTTCTATACTATTCCTTTTCAGATCCTGGTAAGAACCATGCTGAGGAAACGTTCCTTTGGGAACCCGTTTGACTGGGGCCGTAAAGAGGACCGCAGCAGCTTGTGTGCTCCAGGACAAACACTCACGTAAGAACTATTTACAGACACAGTGCAGTTTCTCTAGTACTCGTGGCAGTAGGCTGTCATTCTCATAGTTTCACTTAGAGCTGCTCTCTTCTTATGCCGTGAGTCAGTTTAGACTCTGCTGTTATTTCTCTCCTGCTCAACCCTAACCCAGGAAAAGCAGAACAGGCAATATGAGGTACTGCTACATTCATTGCAACCAAAGAAGGTAAATAACCTTAGGACAACTCTTTGACTGCTGTAGTGCTGTTTAGGTAATAGATAGTGATCTTTAACATCCCTGGCATGATATAAGCAGCTGCATTTCCTAATATGGCTTCAGTGGTCAAATACCCTTGTGCATACAGTTTGTGATAGTTTAGGGATGTTTGGACAAGCCGTCTTTGGAAATGTGCTTTCCTCCAGAGTCTGCAAGATTTACTGTATGTTCCACGTAGGAGGGTGCTTTAGGTAAAAGCTGTGCTGTGGAGGGCATGATTACTTTCTGTGAACAAGGCCATGACACAGATACTGTATGTGGTAAAAACTGACTGACTGAATTTCTTTCTAAGCATCTCATCTGTGCAATGACTACACTGATACCCTTTATACTATTATCTACTATAATATATGTAGTGTTACTATATGTAGCACAATCAGTAGCACAATATAATTTATTTGTTTTGTTGGAAAGTATTATACTACAATGCATTTATGCAGTCCATCATAACACCAACACAAGAATCACACTTTAAGCTCACTGTAAACATTAATAAACTAGTTTGTTTGCAGCATAAAGATATTCAGAAGTAGTTCACCACAAGCCCAGAGCATCCATATCTGTCGCTCTTTCCCTGCATGGATCTCTCTCTACATTTATCCACTCATCCTGCAAATGAATGACAAACTCCCATCCCAAATATATACGGCTTTCTTTAATATTTCCCTTTTCCCCACTCATTATTTTTGAGTTTTCTCTTGTTTATGATAAAGCAGGGGCTGCATAAATAATCTAAAGCCATTTGCTTGCTAGGTTTCCTTAGCGTTTGCTGCTTTGCATTATGTAACAGTTAAATGGTTGGTTTCAGTTTCTAAACTGAGCTTAAAAGCAGCTTACTGCTTTCTCTCCATAGTAATATAGAATTGACAAGAGGCTCTATACTAATACTAGACTAAATGCTGTGTTACTTAGGAAACAGGAGAGTGGCGATGGCATGAGGAGTATGGACCTGCCCTACGTGGGAGAGGATGAGGCTCTTTCCTGATGCAGAGGGTATATTATGCATGTCAATATCTGCCTACCTACGACAACACAACACAACACAACACCCCTTTACCAGTTTTATACTGGCAGCCTACACCTACGCGTGTTTCCCAAAGGTGGAAAAGTGTGGCATTCGGCGAGAAGAGGCTATAATTAAGGATCTAACGTACTTTGGGAACTATTTGCTGAGTCTTTGTTCCAGTTGCCCCTCTTACAAGGCTCAGCCTGGGGTTAAGAGACTTGTGACTGTAATGTGGGAGCCTTCCAGCAGAGGATCCTCCTGAATCTTAAGCCAGTCTGCAGCTCTAATTGTCCCAACCCACTCTCCTCTTCTTCTCCCGCATGCATTTATATTCCTGGCATGCTTTGTCTCAGGCGTCAGATGTAAAGTTTTGTGTTCTGTTGTAGTTTAGCCATTTGTGTTTCTCCTTGTCTTTACTTGACAGAACTTTCAGGTACACAGGGCGTGAAAACAGAAGATGGAGATGGTTTTTTGGCTAAAGGATAGTTGACTTCACCATCACCTTGACATTTTCATCAGTAGAGCAGGTTTCTTAACAATGATTGTCGAGTTCTCTCTGCTTCAGAGCAGCGGTGCCCAGTTTTGTAATATATATATATATCTTTGAGTGAGGAATTTGTACAGTTTTCCCAAAATGAAAAAAGGGAATGAAAATATGTTCACTTGGCGGAATGCATGCGTTTATTCTGTATCAGTCATTTCGAAACATTGGCACGCTCATGGCACACACAATTTGAAGCAGTTTTACTTTTACTATAGGCTCGGCATTAACTCTCCCATTTACAGTCAGTAGAAAGCTTTAAAAACACTTCTAATGGTTTATGAACATCGCACTCATCATTACTTGCACAAATGTCTATTTTAAACCTAGTTCTTCTAGTTATGTTTTTTTTAAGTGAACCAAAATATGATTTTCAGTTTTACTTATTGCACTGCCAAAAATTTAGTAATGAGGGGACCGATCTACCAAATGCATATGAAAGAAGTGGTGTTGGTGCAAAATGATTCTGTAGGTTAAAACAGTTTTTGTATTATTTAAACTGTAAAGCAGTTTTCTCCAGGTGTTTGGATAAACAAGCAGGTTGCCTTCTGTGATACTGAGGAGAGTTCCACACGTATCATGAATTTGTTTTACTTGTATGTACACTGAAAACAGATGCTAGTGAAATTCAAGTTAAAATTGTGAATGTTTTTTTTGTACTGTAAGAAATGACTGATGTTATTTTGAAACCGCACATTTCCAGGACACCAAAAACTCCAATTATGTATGATTTTGTAAGTATAATATAATAAGATGAAGAAAACAAACCTTTAAACTATTTGTTGTTTATTAAACTACTAGAGCTGGTTGGCGCTGTAAGTTTGGAGATGTATAGTGCAGCTGCAGACTTTTTGTACAACTCTATGCATGACATATCTGCAGAGAGGTGTTTAACTTACAAACTCTTCTCATCTTTAGTTGGAGGAGCAGGCCACTCTGCAAATATTTCTAATTAATTATGAAATACTTGTGTTTCATTTTAGATGATCCCAAAGCAGTACGTTAGCATTCCCCACTGCTGTTCCTTGTGTTCTTCTTCAGTTTCTAAGTAAGTGTAGATAAAATGACTCGATGTTTCTCTAACGACCATTATATTGACCAAGATTGATTATAACATTTGATGCTTCCACACATTAATGACTTCAGCACTTAAGTGTTGAATGTATAAAAAGGGACTATGTATTTTTTTCTTGCATGTCACTCTGAGGTGTGTGTACTGTTTGTCTGTTTTTTAAGATTAGTACTATGCATATGATGGGTCTTTTCTCTGTATGGTGCAATGGTACGCTCTGTCAGTGTGCACACTCTTGATAAGGAGGGATGTATTTAATTCATTTTTACTTACCTGCAAACAGAAAGTCATTTAATGTTCATTATGTAGTGAGAAAAATTTAATGCAGAAATGCCTTAATTTGTGTTAAACTGTGAAATATTAACTAATGTAAACTTGCTTTCCACACATTTAAGACATTTACAGGCTGCTACAGACATTATATTATTTAAGATGAAGTTTGTACCTTGAGTAAAAATAAGGTCATTTTCATTTAGTGTGAATATTTTGCCCTCCAACAAGAATGAAGAAACCTGAATCTGCAGAGTGACAGTGCAAGCCACAAAAAAAGTATGAAAACTATTTTATATATACAATATTTAAACTTGTAGTTTTTGTCCATTAAGGGGATTTACATTCTGTAAGTTTATTGAGAGCTCTGGGGGCTCGTTTACCCTAAATGCATGTATCATACAGAACACACATCACTGTTTTGTCAAAGCATGGCAGGTCCTTGAAAACCAAATGGGACTTTTAAATTAATTATTCTATACATACTGTATCTTGGTCATGATTTGAATAAAAGATTCTTGCCTTTCTTTAATGTCTTTGGCCTGAAAATCATTAAGATTAACAGTGTGAGTGCTAGTGTGTGTTGCGTAGTGTAACATTGCTGAAGCTGCTATTTTGACATATGACAGATTTACTGACATAACCTTCAAGCTTCTTTGATGTATTAAGATTCCGCCGCTGTGTTTGACTGAAAACAACTGTCTCAATTATTAGACAGACAGCATTTATTAGCATGTTTAGTGTTTCATATCCAGTCGTCTTTGACTTGGTCGCTTAGTGACTTAAGCTGCAGTTCCTGTAATGGCCAGCAGATGCTGACTTCATGGAAATGTTGACTAAAAAGAACATTGTCCGAGCACTTGCTAAATAAAATAGTCTCAGTTATGGTGTGTTTTTTATACATACTGTAAATGTCACTTGATAGCAATAATGCAGCATTTACATCACAATGCTTCAGTATGAAATGAATGACCAGGCTGTGTCATCTTAATGTAAACTCACAAACATGCTGACTATATTTTGCCTTCTGGTGTTTGTGTTTTTAATTGGTACAAATATGTCCATGTACAAGAATTTGACCTTCAGTCTCCATACTACAGTGGCAGTTTCACACATGTTGGAAAAACAAAATGTCACACTGACCTCTTGTGCTAATTTCACAGTATTACAGTTTATCTGTTCCGTGTTATGTGAGAACAAGTTGGATCTCAGTACTCTTTAATGATTAATTACTGGGTGAAGAGTGAGCCACAGTATAGTAAAGTTAAATCAAACACATAATAATTAGCAGTTCAATATTATTCCTACGCATTGAATCATTTGGAAAACATTTTAATGCAAATACTACAAAGCATATCACAAATAACACTCACTGCAGAGTAATATAATGTTTTCATACAATGTAAGATGTAGGTACAGGTACAAGTCTTGAACTGGTGTATTCTGTTTCCCCACTCGGACACACAAGGGCCTAAAATCCAGGATCAGCAAATGAAAAGTGCTGATAGTAACAAAAGCGAATCCCTCCTTTGTCATGCTTAGTTAATTGTTTACCTGCTGGGGGTTGCCAGAGGTACGAACAGAACGAAAATGCTGTGCAACTAAGGGCTAGGTCAGCATTCTGGAAAACTGCATAGGTAGACCTAAATCTGCAGATAGATGTTTTAGTCCCTGATTTCACTGCCCAACTCTTCCAAGCTTTCACAGTGTGCAGTTTAATTTGGCTGCAATTCCTGAGCAAAAGCCTCACATTAAAAAAAATAAACGTTCAGTTATTACAGAAACAGGAGGAAATGCTGCACTTGAAAACATTAAAGAATTATTTTAACATGCTAGAAAATGTCTTTGGCTTGAGATTAAAGGAATGTTTTCAGGTGCCTCACTCTGCACCTACCTAAGGAATAGAAACTAATTGGACTGATTGACTCAAGCTAGCTACTGTCAAAATGTTTATAGATGCTACTCTCAATCTATGTTTGGTTTTCTTCTTCTAACTTCTTCCTGAAGTAGTGCATAACTCTGAGTTAAAAGTCTTTTCTTTTGGTTTTGGCAGTTCCTTTCTATTTATGTTATGATGCTCTCCTCTATAGCCTGCCTTAAGTGGCCACCAAAGTCAAAGGGCTCCATGAATATCTGATCCAAATATATTTAGGATATATTTGCTGTGATGTTTCTGTCCTGATCAAATATTTGACTGACACGTGTCAGTAAAAATTAACCACATCCACTTTATTGAAACGTCTCAAGCTAGTTAAGCTAGTTAATTAAAGTGTGTTATGATAAAACAGATTATAAAATGGTGTTGAAGACATTAAAATATCGCAGGCAGCAGCTGTAAGCTTAAAAACTTTAGTCACTATCAGCTCAGGGACACATTGAAAGAAAATATACAGACAAAACATTTTCCATTAATGTTCTCTTTATATGTGAAGGCACACCTTTCTATAAAATAAATGTATTTAGACGAACAATTAACAGTTTAGGATATGAGATTATTTTGCATAGCGGTTGAGCAGAATCAGACACTATTCAAAACATATTTTCCTTTGGTCCCGGAGGTTTAAAAATCTGCTAAGCTTTCGTACACTGCCTTTTTCCTGAACTGTGGGGCATTGTTATTACTTCTGTACCTGCATATTTCTGTTTTCGCATTGTTTCGGTCTGCAACAACAGACTCATGAAGAGAGACCTGCAGAGGCGGTGAGAGATCAGGAGTCCTCAGAAGATGGGCGTCCTCTGTTCCTGCAGGGAGATGACAAGGCCGCAGCAGCAAATGCTTCTTACATAACATCTTTGCCATGATAAGGGTTTTTGTTTTTCACGGTCTCAGTGAAGCCTCGGTTATCTAGTTCTCTAGCTAGTTCAAAGCCTTTTGGATACTTTAAAACATTTATTTTTCTGCATTGTCTGTGTTTTACATGCAGTATAGTGCAAGGCCTTCGGTCCTCGCTGCATATTGCCCAACTCTTCGACTACAGCATGGTGTTGAAAGCTTTTTGAGGTGAACTCGCTGATGAGCAGCATCTCTGGGTTTTTTGTGATGTCATCTGAAATGTTATTAAGTGGTCATTAATTCTTGCCTAGCAACACAAATTAATTAATTACTGCCAAAACAGACATCTTAGGACCGAATGTTCCTTAGCACCATGTCTGTTAAATGTAGTTTGTATTCTCAGAACATACAATGCAGCTTCACATGACGATTTCTTCCCTCCGTGGTTAATAAGTCACGTTTGTCTTTGATGATTTAAAGGGACATTTGTAAAAGTTGACTCGAGGAAGGAAGTATGTCTCACAGCGTGTGGACAAGCAGGACATACTGTGGTGTTTATGGTTTATTGTTGAGTATTTGCATGTGTGATGTTTGCAAAGTCTGTTTTGCATATATATGCAATTCACCATTTGTGTGTGAAGAAGTGGAGGAAAGAAAAAGTGATGCAGGTGAAAGAGCTGTGCTCACAATGCAGTGTGTGAGAGCCAAATGCATTTCTGGAACATGGAGATAAGGCATCTAAAAGCGACCACGAGCATCAAGAATAAAATGTCTGTGTATTTGCAAGCTAAAAGAAAAGTCATAATCATTTTACAAAATAAGTTGTTTTTGTCTCTGTCCTCTTCCGTGCTTTTATTTTAGAACCAAATCTTTTTCCGCACAGAAAGAAATGTTAGTGTTTATGAACGGTATTAATACACGATAGATGCTCCTCACCTCTTCACATCAAACTAACCAACTGGGATCATTGGGGAAGTTTAATTTAAGGCAGACATACATGCATTCTGCGTTACCTTGTTGTAGACATGATATTTAGTGGGAATTTAACATAAACATTGATCTTATTTATGTCATTCAGGCTTCTTGAGCACAGTGTTCTCTCACGGAAGTTCTCTAAAACTTGCAATAAGCCCTGTAACGAACAACCTTGTGCATGAAGATTCCCAGTGGAAACATGTGAGCAGATGCCATGTTTGATGAGCTTGTTACTGCCAAAATGACTTTGGAACTGTCATGTTTGAAATGGGAACACAACCTGGTAAGTTTTCATCTCCACTCAGGAAGTCTGAGTAGTGAAGGTTGGGATTCACCCGTGTTCTTCTGGATAATTGGTAGAAGTGTAAGTACTTGAAATGAAAAGATTATCTTTCTCTAAGTGCAATGCCTTTAGCTTGGCTTTGAGCTTATTCTGATCACACGAAAGGTTAGAATTCAGTGATCCTGCTGTTCTTTTAACAGTACCCTGCTATATATCCAGAAAAGATGCATCACAGAGAAGAATACCTTCGAATGCAAACTACACCTTTGCCACTGTTTTGTCTGAATGAAAAGGCAAAGTACACACACCAACAGTCAAAGGCTTGTTTACATCTTTTAATTAGATTTCCAGTGAAGAAGAAAAGAACACGGCCCTTTCAAACAGCTGTCGAACTCCTGTCAATCAGTTCACCCCAGTAAAATCAAACAAAACCATAATTACCAGTAATTTCTTTATGCACTGCATACACGTTTCTCTTCTACGTTTTCGGTGGCACAAGATGTATGGTGTCCCTCCCAAAGAAACACTTTCTGACCTGACCTTGTTCTCCTTTGCTTTAAAGTACCTGGAGTCTGAAATCGGAAAATTATACCACGTAAATATCAGAAACAACAAATTAACAAATTCTGTTAAACCCAGCAGCTGCTCAGGGCAATATCTTTGAGAATTTGGCAGGTTTATGCTTCTGCTGGAATTAAAATGACTCAGTGATATGACAGGTTGTGTAACTGTTGAATTTTTAAATCTGTATTGAAAACACGTACTGCGTGACTCAGGCTTGGGAGAGCACTTGACTGTGCCAGACAAACTGTAGGCCAACACTGCAATGCCAGAGAGAGGGCAAAAGCAATTGAAAGCCTAAGTTCTGCTAGTAGAGAGATAACGAGCGCACTGATTAACACACTGATATCTAGACCTGCACGTTTTGGAATGTGTGTGTGTACATGTTAGGGCTGGGATCACTGAAATAATTTGTAATAGTACTATTTGAGATTCAGAGGCTCCTGTCATTTTGGGACACACTGTTCCAGCTGGCGCGCACTGCTGTGACTTTCTGAGCAGTGAGCTGTTTGTGGCTGTGTGTGTCATCTTGAACCGCTGCCACGTTCGAAAACAAAAACTAAAAAGATGCCAAAAATGTGTCAACAAATACAAAGTGTAAATGTAAAAAATACCATTTTCAGGTAATGCTAGATCATCTGAAAAGATAACACAACTTATAATCAGATTTTCAGCGAGTGCCTCTAACCCACTTTCCTATTGTGTGTTTAGAGCACTTCACAGTCAGACCTCTTCTTGCACCTATGCTTGGTCAAGTTCACACTGCCCATCAGTGTTAGCCTTACAAATCACGTTTGAAACAAACAAAAAAACATCTTACCCAACTTACCACTCAGGCAGATATACTTTAAGTGACTTGTTGACCGTTGTTTATTTTACTGGTTTGGATTTTTTTCAAAATGTCTTGGTGTCCCAGCCCTAGTATTTGTGTGTTGGTGAGCTCATGTCCAGCAGTAGGTAGAGCTGCCGCTGTTCACATTCTCTTGGTTGGTGTGTCAGTCTTAGACACAGAGAGCACACGCACATGTACACAGTGCATATTTTCAGGCCTTTTAACTAGCTGACACCTGGCAAGGCAGCAGATGGCTGTTAACAGCTTAAACTTCTGGCAGATCTGTTTAATTCAGAGAGCTCCGGCCCTCAGACTGGATCATAGCCCAGTGAAGTGAGAGGTGGAGGAAGCTCGTTTGGCCGCCATTATAAGAAGCCAAGAGTGTTTGGCAGATAGTGAACGCAAGCGGCACTGTTGACAGGGGCCAACGAAGTGGCCTGAACCTTCTGCAAAAGAGCAGTAGGGATCAATAGGGGAACTCCCACACTCCAGGGGTGGGAGCACTTGGATGGCTGTTACATCCCTCTTGACATCATGAATCATACTAAACTATATGTATGTGACAGAAAGATAATTATGGGAATGAATGTGGTAATTCTCTTTGCTTCAACTGAGGAGCAGAAAGTGAAAATACACACAACACATCTGTATGTTTTCTTTTGTTTTTTTACATAGAAAATACACTCACACACACACACACACAAATTAGCACATTGTACTCCCCCCCCCCCTTTTTTTAAAACCAAAACAAGTAGCTTGATTCCTCAAACCAAAGATACATCTCTAGAGAGGAACGTACATTCATCCAAGCAATGGCGATGAAGATTACAATATCTTGATAGACAAACATACTGTATTAATTACTTTATGGCTAAAACCTGAGTTATTCCAAAGTATTTCCATATGAAACTGCACAACAATGCACATCAAAAATAAATGATGCATCATTATTCTCATATAGAGTATTATTTGCAGACCTAAAGCTATGCTAATATATTCATATCATATATACACACATTGACATATGGATTATTGATGTATCAGTATATGTGTCTCCAGGTTGAGAGTATGTATGAGGTCCAGGTTAGAACACAGAACCAGAATATGACCGAATGAAGCACCTCAGCCTCAAAAAGGTTGTTGGGATGTTGTTGAAACAGATGTGTATCTTTTTTTTTTTACATATTTGAATTTTTCATTCTCTTTTTGCTTTAAAACTCGAGGCAGAATGAGTTGGTGACTGTTATGTGGTTAGTCTTTTTTCTCATTTGTGTTTTTTTATGCATGTTGTCGTGGCCCTTTTTATGAGCTTTGGCCCTTACTCTAGAAATTAGGAAAATTACACTGTACAAAGACAGAGTCTTCAGCCTTCTTGTCCTGGCGTCCCTCTTGCTCTTCTTATAGCCCTCTCCCCAATGAATGTATGTTTTATACTGAGCTGACGGGTCGAGTGCTAGTCATTGGATCAGTTTCAACAGCCTTGTCATGGCACTGGAGGGCTCCACTGCTTTCGTTATCCAAGACTCTTTGTCACAAAAAATCCTCGTAGTCCAAGAGTTTTGAGTGCTGGCGTGTCTTCCAAAGTCGGTACAGGCGGAAGTCGAAATACATTTCAATCATCTCTTTTCCTTGATTCATAAATCAGAGAAGAAGTCTGAGTCACATTTAGGAAGTAACTTTGTTTTTTTATAATATTATATGTACAAGTTTTCACTTCTATATTAGCAAAACAAAAACATGTTAACAACAAGCTAGTGCTAGCATGAGATTCAAATTACTGTGTCAGGTTAGCTCCTCTGGCTAACCTTACACAGTTAGCAGGGTTAGTCAGGGGAGCTAAACTGACCTGGGTTAGCAGGGTTAACCAGGGGAGCTAACCTTAGACGGGTTAGCAGGGTTAGCCAGGGGAGCTAACCTGACCTGGGTTAGCAGGGTTAACCAGGGGAGCTAACCTGACCTGGGTTAGCAGGGTTAGCCAGGGGAGCTAAACTGACACAGGTTAGCAGGGTTAACCAGGGGAGCTAAACTGACACGGGTTAGCAGGGTTAACCAGGGGAGCTAACCTGAGACGGGTTAGCAGGGTTAGCCAGAGGAGCTAAACTGACACGGGTTAGCAGGGTTAACCAGGGGAGATAACCTGACACGGGTTAGCAGGGTTAACCAGGGGAGATAACCTGACAGACAGTTACAGTAACAGTTTCAGGTTGTTCCTGGGCCAAGCACTGACTTTCAAAATACTGAATACCAAAAAGCACTGTACGTCCCTACTCCTACCTCCAGCTAGGGAGGACAAGAGTGGGTTTAGAAGTGCAAAGTAACACGACTACTTTATCCTTTGTGGTGGGTGTTGTGAGCGTGTGAAGTCTATACGACTTGGAAATGCATTTAAAATACCCACTGAAATATGAGACACTGTATGAAAACAGAGAAGCATTAACAAGCGTGTACAGACGGACATGCTTTAATGAATAATTATTAAATTAAATTAATGTTCAAATAAGGGAATGTAGAATCTGAATGTTAATGCTGAACATACGGACATATTGTTTGTGGAGTGTGTCTCTGTGATCAGCATCTTTCCGTGTCACCCACCCTGTGCGGACAGCTCCAGCGGTGACTCGAACTCGACAGAATAAGGCCTCATTATATTCTTCAGTTTCTGGAACAGCTGTTGGGTCGAGATAAGAAATCAAACACCGCTTAATCCTACTGCTCTCGCATATGCTTGCAGCAGGGGAGCTGGTAACTTAAGACACACAGCACACAAACCTTGAAACACATAATGCAATGCAATGAATCCAGCTCATTACTGCTGGGGAGACACGTACATTTTTCATGTGCAGGTAACGAGGGGGTGAAAGATAAAGTGTCCAGTTTATCTTCTTGTCTTTATATGGAGTTTCTGGCTTGTTATGAAACAACAGATCTTGTAGGACCCTATCCCTCACGTATACTCCTTAAACTAACACAAACTCACCTACCTACTAATTCTACTAAAATCAGGGTCCTGGTTTGTTTTCATGGTCTGTTATGGAAATCTTTCAATTGTGCCATATACAATAAGAATAGATATAAATAAATAACACAGATATAGTTTCTTGCTTCTGTTTAATCATGGGTCATCTCTGTACCTCCAGCAGTGAGATCGGAAGCCAAGTGCACCTTTGTTTTCCATTCATGACATTACAATGCATGGGGTAAAGGAAAAAAAACAAAACAGCTTGCACATTGTTAGCAGTCCTTTGAAAAAGATGAGAGAAGATGGCTGGATGCCAGATGTGGAAGTGAGAATGGTTGGGGAGGCGAAGGCACTGTGGCTTGTGTGTAGTGCAGAGAGAGCTGCAGGCAAGTAACAAATCTGAAATGATGTTGCATGTTGGTTATTTTCCCCTCTTCCTGGATGGTTTCTCAGAAGTGCTCAGTGCTGTTGTTGGAAATGTTGTACTGAAAGAAACCCACAAACATGCCTGAAAGTCTCTGGATGAAAACTGGGTCAGACCGCATCTCTGACTTGCTCACCTGTTGCTTCATCCACAGGCTTTCCTTCCATGCCTTCATCCTCTAAACTGTGTTTCAAAATAACTTTTACACTGTCTGAGTGGTGAATTCTAAAGTGCAGTTATATCTCACATGGCAGTTCGTGAATATTTTCCCACAGTATATTCACCAGCTGCTTTGGCCTAATGAATTATTATATTTTACATCACATTCACTTTCATGTATATGGAGCAGTTATTTATTATGTCATCATTTTTACATGCATTACAATAAAAATGGCAGAGAACAAACCTATTGAAAAGATAATTAACATTACAATATCAGCTTTTGTTATGTTTTCCAAGCTTGGTCCCTTTGATATTAGTGATTTTGTTAATCATGCATTAATCAGTGTTGTTCAAACTGAGTCTAAATAAAAAGCCTACACTTGTGTCAGTGTGCGCGTTAACTCGCATACTGCATTTCGCAATATGTGAGTTAACGTTTTCTAGTTTAAATGAAGATTCTATAAACCTGATTTAAAACTCTTGATAACAGATGTAGCGATTCATAGAGGTTCTATAATACTTGTAAAGCTACATTAAGCAGTATTCACAGAAGTTTGGCCATATTGTGTATTTGCCAGTGGATGCTACTTGTCCAGATTGAAGCACACAATCAAGGTCACAGTTGGTAACACTAACACTTGCACTATAATTCATTAATTCTATTTTTTTGTACTGTTTTCTGTACAGTGTGATAATATAATATAATATTGGGACAAAGCCAAAGCTTTACAAAAAAGAGAAACACACCAGAACAAAACTGCATGTTGTCTGTAAGGGTGGAGATATCACTGATGTGCAGTCTGTTCTGCAGACTGCCAGAGTGTCCATCAACCCCAGAGAGACCCACTTTATATAACAAAGCATTTTGGCAGACATGACTGGAACAGACAGTTGGGTCAGACAAACGCCGCTGGCTATGGATGTGTGTGTGTGTGCGTGTGTAGCTGTGTGTTTCATTGTTTGTCAGGTAGAGAGAGCTGTATCATCATTCAGCATGTGTGCTCCTACACTGCTACTCAGAATAAGATGTTTACACAGGTAGACAGAAGTTATTAAATCACTTTATGAGACACATAAAGACTAGATTTTGAACTTATGACTGACAGGAATCACGATTTTATAGCTATTAAGTTCTGTGCCTCTTATTTATAGTGCAGTGTTTGATTTGACCTTTTATTATCTTATTATCACACTAGACTAAGATATTTGCACAATGTCAAATCATTGCCCTTACCTTCTCTCCATTGGGGTTGCCCAGCACATAGCATCCCATTATGTGGATGATGTTGGGTTCTGGGTTGATTTTACTCATGAAGCGAGTGAGCCTCCTCCAGAATCTGAGCAAAGACACACAGCAAACAGTTCTCTACATCAACCTTACTGACAGTTTCCATACAATTAAATATACAAAGAACAAAATACAATAATTCTGCCCTGTCTGCATAAACCACATCATTCTTTCAGGAAATACACATCACTTTTACTGGCTCACTGCAGTTTTTGAAGCAACTGTTTTATATCCTGCATTGGCGGTTATGGAACAGAAGGCGAGCCTTGTGTTTATGTTCTTGAATCAAGTAAACATCACCTTTTCAAAGCTGGTCCCTTTGGGAGAGATGCTTTACTCAGAACAGTAGCAGATACTGCTCATAAATGACAAATGTAGAGATAGTGTTGCATGGTCTCTCTGGATCATGTTTGATTTAATCAAGTGGGTGAGCATTTGCAAAAAAATAAAGACAGTATTCATATTCCTAAAATAGAGCAAAGAGCATTTACATGACAAAATTGATTCTAGATCTGTGATCCTTTGAAGGCAGATTAGATCAAGATTTCTTTGGGAATCAGCTAGTTTATTTACAGGGTTTATTTATAAGTGTTTACAAGAAGAATTTCAATTTGTTTCGCCCTTGTTAAGATTGTTGGTAGAATAAACGGCTTAATGAAAATCCCTAGGTGTACAATGATGAAATACTGGTTTGTTCTCCGTCATGCTTTAAATAACTGGTAAAGTTACCACAAGCTACAGGTTTGAGAGACATAAACTTTATTCTTTAAAGTGTATTATATAAAGTTATTCTTTATCCAGAGATGGACAAAGTCCATAGGTTACTTACTGGCTCATGTCCTCCTCTTTTTCCACCTTAGCGAAGGTAGCCACTTTATTCTTCAGTAAATACAGATGACCAGGGCCTCCCTAGGAAACATGAACAAGAATAAAATGTGTTACTACATGAGTCATCTAGCTAATTACTCATGGAATAACCATATGTAACGTATGAGTGACTCCAAATATCCGAAATAAAACCTGCAATAGCAAAAGGAAAACAGTATTACTCAATGTGTTTGTGTTTGTCCTTCATCACCTGACAAAAGATGAGCATCCGCCAAAACTTGCTTCCTCTCCTGTAAGCTGTGAGCTTCTTCTCGATTTCCTCTATGAGAGAGAAGTGGGTTTAGACTGATGTGAATGGACCAAGAATTTAAAGAAGGGAGTGTAAAAAAACACAAGAAACAATTAACGGAGGGAGAGAGAGACATCTGAATACAAACTAAATCTCTGGTGGGTGAGTTCGAGGTGTAATGACAGACGGCAGAGACACTAATAAGAGCTGCAGTTTAAATTGAATTCAACATTGTGTTCTTGAGGCAGCAGAAAATGTCACAGCAAAATAAAGACATGCAATAAAATGGTCTTAAATCAATATGTGTGAATTATTCATTGACATCCACTTAATTACTCCATGAGAACGTTATTACACGCAGAGTTTCATTATCAGGAAAACACTGTGGAAGTCCTTCTGTTATGTGAAACACAGGATCATCTGCAGAATATAAAACTGAAGCCAGATTTTAAGTGCAACAGAACAGATAAAAACAACTTTTTGATAAGGTTTAATCTCGAGCTAGTTTCCCGACCTTTAAATCCCACAGTGTGAGTCAGCATTCACAATCTGGGCCCAAATGTAATGTTGTATTTATATAGTTATAGTTAGTTATAGATAGTTTAAATCTTAATAAACAGCAACATTAACTTTTAGATTGTACAGTATATTTGATTTGATAGACTGTATTTACATATTTACATATTTTCTCTTTTACAATTTACTTTAGACCCTTTTGTTTTTGCACAGCCATGGCATAACTATGTGAGGAACAAAACTCTTGAATCGTGAATCTAACTCACCCAAAATATCATCAAAAGTGGCGTGTTCATGGTCCTAGGTACCAGAAGAGACAAGATCCCAATAAGAAACAACAAACACTTTTAAATTGTTGATATTTTACTCTGCAATCGGGTATTTACAGTTTGAACAATGTAACATCATACAGTATGTCATTTTCAGTTTTCGTGGCAGACTTACGTAAAGAATGGGAATGATGGAGGGATCATTCCTGCGGATTATATTGGGAATATATTCTGCTTTGGGGACTTTAGAAGAGATCAGCTAAAGGTGACAGACGGAGAGAAGTGGGATCGTAAAGATTGATTAGGTGGGTTCAGAGAAAATTTATTTATTTTTATCAATAGAAACTTAACTTATATCTTCAGATCATAGTTGTTGTTCTTAATTGTAAAATGTGAACATCTACCATGATTTTGGGAGGTGTAAAGTCATCTCCCTCACAGGCCACCCTCTCCAATTCTCTCTCCTCCTCCCAGTCTCCATTGTCATCGAGGCCTCCTTCATCCATGGTGCCACATGTCTGCAGGTCTCCACCTAGAAGAGAATGAATCACACTGGTGAGGAGAAAGACTTGAGTTAATAAGGTTGTGGGGAGTGGGTTGGGAGGCAGGGGAGGTGACACAGAAGGAAAAACTGTGAGTGAAGGACAGACGTCCACGATGTGGAGAAAGGTGAGGGCACAGGGAGAGAGAAATGTATGGAGCTGTTAATAATGGCAGTGACATAAGAAAATGACAGATGGAACACGAGGAAGCAGAGACAGATGGCAGATGCTGAAAAAAGAATGACTGATGCTAGTGTGGCAGCAACTAACAAGGAGAGTTTCAAAGGCCTCACTTCTGCCACAGAAAACCACAACACTATTATTCAAATTGATCAGCCAAATAGTATTTCTAGTTACATTATTAGTGAAAACCAAAACTTTCCTTCAAACTCAGAACTCATAGACTTATAGGAGCTTGAGGGTCCTGCACATTATCTTAGCTGGTCGAGAAGTCTTTTAACTTTTTGTTCCCATTCTGGGACTAGATGAGTCAAATTTCAGATTTCTTATGCTGAGTTTTGTGTAAGAAAATCACATAAATAGTATAAAGCGTTTCTCTAAACAGTAAATACAACTGATCCTTCTCAAAATGTTTGCGTTCATGGTACTGTATAAATGAGGCCACTGTTGGTTCAGGCCTCTATTATAAGCCAATTCTGATGATCAAAGTCTGAAAATGTCCTGCAAACATTCCAATAAAGCTCATGTACCCACAGGGAAGAAGAAGAGAAGAGGAAAATGGAAAATGACAAGCAAGATAGACAGTTAATGTCACACCTCCAGAGAACAATACCTTCCTCCCAGGAAATAGGAGAGCGAGGCGTCAACCACACCATTAGACTGCCATCAGCAGTTCATTTATCTTCCACCACACTGATACACAGAAACAGTGAAAATGGGGGTGGAGAAAAAAAAACATAAAACCACAAATATGCAGACATAAAGCACATGCCAGCAGCGTGTGTCTGTGTGTGTGTGTGTGTGTGTTGACTCACACATTCAGAGCTTTTTCTTAAAAAACACAGAGACAAACCTCACACAGGTGCCTGCATTAACATTCGAATCAGCCGACACATTCAGACTGGGACACGCACTCCATTTTGAAAGACGGAGAGAGCATCACAGAGTTAGACCCACAGTCATAGGGAGACAGATGGACAGAGTCAGCGGTAACAGCAGAGACAGTCAGTTGTACGTGTGACTATGGATTTTGTGCGCACATTTGTGGATTTTGTATTCTGTGTGTTAATTGCTCCTGATCTATCAAAACAAGGATGTACAGTACAGACTGTAGAGTACACACTGTTTAGCACCCGTCTGTACTGATCGCAGACAAAGAGGCACACACTCTGTGAAAAGCGGGTTTAACTTTAAAGTAACCAAAACACTACTGATCGCATCAAATTAGACTCCTTCAGTGGAAAAAGGAGCAAAGGATGAACTTGGAAAAAGACAAAAATGATGAAGAGATGTAAAGAGAAATAAGGGAGGAGGGAGGAAAGGGTGGAGGAAAGGAAAGACTTATCTGAATTACTAACTAAAGAAAGTTGTTGGGTCATGCTTATATATCAAAGGGTTGATTAGGAAACCTTTTTATAGCTGGCAAATGATTAGTGGCTTTCAGCTCTGTGTGGGCCACCTGTGTATGGAAATTAATTAAGGACAAATGTCCTCAGTGAGCACAAAGCAAACCCAAGCTGTAATCAATCTTCCAGTCAAGATGCGATGGCACAATGGGACGTGCTGGTAATGTGTGATTACACACATACAGAGTACATGTTTCAAAATGTGCTCGCATGACTCTCACTGCAGCTACACTTGAAAACATGAGCAGCCACTATCAATTTCTGACGTACATCTGTGAAAACATGTTTGTGTCTGGCTGTAAAAATGTCAGCTGACTGCAGAGGGATGTACTGTAGTATTACACCGTTTAACAATTCTTACAGGTCAAGGTTAGTTATGATATTTTCTACTCTCCACCTATGAATGCAAACTGACACAGGCAAAACATTGATCTTGCATGTTTAAACCCTCTCCTATGAACTAGCTTTCTGCTTGTCCCGTGTGTTTAGTACCATCAGAACAGAGAAAGTATCGCTACACATGGTACACACATGTGGGGCCTGATTTACTAGAGGTCTGATAACACAAACGAGAAATCTAGCGGTGCACACTGAGGACTGATTGTGCACACACAGTTCTTTGCCCTGGCATACACACTTTTAGATTTGAGCAGAAAAGTACTATTTGGTCCAGCTAGTGGTTGAGAAGGACTGAAATGCACGACTAATTGGAAGGACGCCATTTTTAGGTGTCTCCTGTCACTCATATTAATCTATTATTATTGTTATTATTATTATTATTATTATTAGTAGGAGTAGTAGTAGTAGTAGTAGTAGTATTAGTAGAAGAAGGTGAATCTTAACCTCTTCCATTTTTTACCCATAGCATATATTTGTAAATCGAGTTTGGTTACCTTACGTTAAAGCCTTTATTCACAGCTTCATGTTGCCTCACTGTAGCTGTAAAATGCGTGTGTGTGTACATTTCGTTATGTGTACATGTATGTGCATGAGTCTGTGTGAACTCACTGCCTCTGGGTTCATGAGCAGAATCAGTCTCGACAGGAGTGGGGTCGCTCCAGGAACGGTTGAAACTCTTCGATCTACGTTCAGCGAATGCTGGTGCAGGCGGGGAGAGATAGTCACACACATACGCACACACACACACTAACAAGCCCACAGACTGGCTGTTTCCACCTAAAACACATATGCGCAAAGGCGGATGCAGCTACAAGTGCAAAAATGTGGTGTACATATAAAGGCATCACTCCTCTACGTACTCACCAACAAACACACACGTACAGTGAAAACCTGAAGTGTTTTGGGGGTGGTCCTCACTTCTCTGCTCAATTTGCTTATGATCTATGCTCTGTGATATTAATGGGATTCATTTTTGCAGTCAGAGCGACACTCATATTTACTTTATTTGTTGGAACCACTGAATGCATCAGGGGATACATTTTGGGTTTTGATTGAGTTCAGAAAACAAAACACACCTGGCTGTGGCTCTCCAATTAACAACCTGTTTTGAATAATTAAAAAATCTAAATATGATAATGGTCTATTTTGCCAAACTGTAAATAATACGGTATGTACTAAAAAGCCACTTTGACACTTTTTCATTCCAACTTTGTGGAAAGAGACTAGACTGTATAAAAGTTAAATACTGTATCTGCCACTTAGATATACTGTGTTCAAAAGGAGTTTTTCCCGACTGGTCACCTGAATCACTCCGAGTACAATATGCAAATTAAGGACGCACCATCATGAGATCTGAAATCGGTCCACTCTGCTGCACCCAGCCTTCTCTCTCCCTGCTGCGCCTCCCCTTTTCTGTCCACCGTGCTCTGCCACACTCTGCCCTGTGCTTCAGGTTTTAGTAATTAAAAATGCTGCAAAACTTACTAATCAAGCAGAAAGTGACACTGTCTGGCTGCAGGAAGGAAACTCTATATTTCTGTTCATTAAGGTAACAGGTTAACATTTCCTCATCATTTCCAGTCACCCTTAAACGCTGGGCAAAGCAATGCATTACAGACCAACCACCTAAATATGCTCAAATGGATGGAGAATAGAACCACAAACACGTAGTTCAGAGAATAAAGAGAAGTTTCTGCTGGTTTGCAGTAACACACACACAAGCACACACCTTTGCATCATTACCAGTCATGACTTTCATTTGTGTATTTTTAGAAAACAAATGTTTAAAACAATGCAGCAGGAAAATGCTACCTACTGTGCAGCTCGCACACATGTGCACGAACCCTCGTGGCTGGCTGATCAAACACACACTGATAAACATATAATGCTCAGTGTTGCAAAACCCCAGCAAAGCATCAGCGCCTAGTGTCGCACACATGCAAAACCATGCCAGAAAACAAATAAAACAGTTAATGGTGGGGTGAACAATAAAATCAATCTGAACAAACATGTCAACTACACACGCACACACACACACACACACAGTCTGACTCACTCTGTGCTTTAATCCTTCTGCTGCCCACCATCCGTAGATGCTTCCGGAAGTTCCTGTGGGTAGAGAATCACAGCAGAGGAGGGATAACGGAGAACAGAGGAAGAACCAAAATGTAAAGAAGAGAAAGGGGGATGAGGGAGGGGTGGGCGGGAAACAACAAAGCAAGGAAAGACAGAAAGAGAGGAGTTTAGTGTCAAGTCATTATCCAGCAATACTATTTATTACTGTCTACTTTTAAAACATTTAAATGGAAGGTAATTATAGGTAAATATACACATTTCCTTGTCAGTGTGACTGGAAAATACCAGAGTGGTGTGGGTGTAATGTACCACAAAAGAGCTTTTTTTTTTTGGCAGCAGATTTTTGAGATTGCAGAAGGTTCATTCAGTTTAAGGGAAACCCAAGTATTATATTTAGTAGGTTCTGAAGAACCTGCTGTGAACACACCCACACCACAAGTAAAATACTGTAAAGCATCAGAGGAAATGTTTTTGTCTTTTAACTGCTGCATACCGGTGGGTTTGTCTTTACTTTTTACTTTTCTGTTCTGTTTCTTGTTCATTAATGTCTACATACAGTATCAACCCAAATCTAGCAACATAGTTCTATATACATATATGGTATCACTGGGTTAAAAACAAAAGTCACTTTTGGGGCTGAAAAAATACCTTGTTTTTATAAATGAGAAATTTGAAAATAACATGATAAAACAACATGATAATGGCCTTAAACCTAAACTTCTACAGACCTGATATAATTATGACTTGAATGCAAAATACACAGGACTACAAGCAATTGGATATAAATACTATTTTTAACTTTGATAACACCCGAGTAATCAGCTTTGTAAAATGTCTTTCTGTGTGACTTGCTGTGTGATCCTGATGTGATGTTTTTGCGAAAGCTCCAGATAAACATCCTTTTATCTTTCTGGCTCCCTCCCATTTTGCATCTACACACAGTTTCAGTACACCGAGATACCACTAAACAGTCCCGATTAATGATCTCTGCATGTGGCTGGAAGTATATCTACAGTATGTTTATGTGGTGGTGATGATGACGCAGAGTGGATGCAACATAAAAAGGAAGCTATAGATTACAAGTCTTGCACTCATATGCCTCCACCTGAACCTGTACAGAGAGAATATGTCCTACTGTTAAATGTACCACTGCTCTTTTTATTTCTGAAAAATATAAGAGACTCCCTTCTGTATGTAACACTACATAGGGAATTATGGTACAGGTACTTCTATACAACAGGTATTATATTATTTGAATATAATTATGGAGTCATTTTGCTGTTGCAGTCGGCAACTGGATTTATTTAATCTTCTTTCTTGTCTTAGTCCAGTCGCCATGGCTCAGCTTCTAGATAGTTGAGCCAAAGTTTTTTATGTACTTACTTAAGCCACTTTTACAGAGTTAAGTTACAGAGTTTAAGAAAACAGGCACATTTATAGTTTATATAGATAGAGACTGATAGAGTAACTAAAGAAAGTGAACATAAAAGAAAACAGGGAAAATTACTTATGATGATAAAAGGCACTCTGAGATACTAGGGGGTGATTAAGAGCTGAAATTCTGAAATGGCTTTTTACTTTTTTCTTTGCTGCTATTTATAACTTTGGTTTAAATTGTCTTTATTATCATACTGGTTTTGCACAAAGTGCACAACTGAGTACATTCAGTCCCAGAGTACAAACACAGCAGGGGTCCAGCGAGAGAATGACAAGAGTCTTCTGTCTTCACTGGTACTTAACAGAATCCCTTCCTGCAATCTGTAACTCTAATGATTTTTGCATTGCTCTGTGACTAATGTCATACCTTCATATATATATATATATATATATATATAGAAAGAGAGAGCAATCATTTACACTACACTGAGAAATTTCTATATATGTATGGTTTTCATCCAGACACTTCAACAAAGAAGCTTCCTAAATAGCTAAAAAAAAAGATTTATCATCAAATTATCTGTTTTTACATAAATATATAATTTCACTTTTAGTTTGTTTCGACCAGTCCTCAGTAGTCAAAGTGTGAGCTTGGCAGGGCTAAATAAACATGTATTTTAAAATGTGAGGATAAGCATGACCTTGATAAAACTATTTAATTTAAAGCAACAGTTTTAGGTGAATACAACAGTGTTTAGCGTTAAGATTTTAGTGTTGCTAAAGGTTTTTATTTTGTCCATATCACAAATTACGTTGAAATAATACACAAAGTTATCGACACTGACACTTCAGATGGATGACACTTAGAAAAAGAAATTGAGATGTACTACATAGTGTCACATTTGCCATCTGCCCCTTTGACAGCAGCTGAGCCTGAGCGGGACAGTTTGTGAACTTGTTATTGATGTCATTGCTCCTCCAAGTGTTACAAAATCCACCTCCATCTTCAAATGGCTTTCAGATCTTTCCCTCAGCCCGCATACACAAGTCTATTGTGGTTTCTGAGAGGAAGGACACCATGCAACTCAACTTTTCAGTCACCTATACAGTACACTATGTAGCTTTTTTGTTTTTTTTTTGGTTAAGGAATAGAAATTCTGATTCACTGTGGTTGGCAGCACAAAAGTGGCATAGAAATTGGGGCACTGTAGCAGGGCATCCAGCAAGCTCACACCTTTTGGTGCCACGTTCCGACTCTTTGACTTAGTCAGATTAGACACAGCTGTAAATAAGCAGCAACGGAGCTAAAACGAGTGCTAAAACGGCACAGCCTGGCAGGGGGAGCGCTTCATACCTCTGGATGACTTCTGCTGAATCCTGCTCCCTCTCTCTCCTTTTTCTCTGCACAAATCCCCGGAAAGCCCTGCCAGGACGCGGCACAGTATTAAAAGGATGAGAGAGGGAGAATGCAGGGGTGGGACAGTGCAGGGAAGCTGATGCCAGGGCTTTTAGGTGCAGGGTTTACTTGGCTATGAAAAGTAGGTTGTTGTAGGTAAGCAGTAGGTAGCTTTGACTCCAGAAAGTCAAATCATGTCACCAGCTCAAATCTTCTTTTCCAATCGTCTTTGCCACAAATGTGCCAGTCTGCATGTAATTAATCCACCTTCAAGCTGAAAGACTAATTTCACTTGAGATGCTAAGTTTTCATGGCTTTTTTGCTACAGTAGCGTGTCCAATGTACAAAGTTGTTTTGGAAGCCTGACATTCTTCATTTATATCATCTGCTGTGAAACTCGTTCAGTGTTCTTGACAGCAGAAGTGGAAACTTGGTGTGAAATGCATCACTTTCAATGTTTGGTTTAGTGTTCATAATAGACTTTCAGTAATTGTTGTTAACCAACAAGCTCGTGAAGCTGATTAACACTTGTCAATAGCCGAGACAGAGAGACCGTCTCCCGTTATGCATGAGTGTCTGTTGTTGTATATAGTGAATTCCACCAAACATATTCGCTTAAGGATTTTTCTTGGTGTGGGAAAAAAAAGATAACGAAAAGACCAAAACCAATGCAAAAACATTATTTTGACATATCATGCTGTTTTTTTTCTGTGTTGTGTAAGATTTTAATAAAAACATATAGAATATCACCAGATGTATGTGAGGATTTTGAATAAACCTAAAACTTTTACTTTGAGCCAGCAGCAAGATGTTAGCTTGGTCAACAGAACAGTTTAGGAGAAGCCTGGGTTAGTTAGGTTTAGTTAGGTTATTTAGGGACGGGGCAGTCGGAGGACGGGAGTGCGATATGAAATGTAAAGGTTTAGCTTGGTTTAGACATACGTTATTATTGATAATTAGCGCTGAATGATGTTACAGTAGCATTACTAGAGATCACCAATCCCAAACAGTCAGCCCTGCACAGATTCACTGATCATTTTACCACTTGTGTGCTGCAACATGAGAGAATAATGTGAAATGGCCAAACCCTGACAGCACTGCTGGGTGGATGTGAGGTGACAGACTGTAGGTCAGCCAACACACAGATGAATGTTTTCCTGGCTTGAGCTTGGCAAACTTACTTAGCGGCAGTAGAATAATGGACTTTGTCTCTCCTGTGGCATAATTTTGTAACTCAATTTACCCTCCTTTTTCATTTCTGCTGAGCAGACCTGACAATTCATAAGAAACTGATTCTTGAAAACATTATTTTTCATTATTTTTCTTATATATATATATTTAAAAAATTGCTTGCAAGATGCTGACAACTATTTAAGCACACACACACACACACACACACACACATATCTAGCATACTACTGTCAGTTTGTTTTCAGCTGTAACTCAAACACACAGCCCAAAGGATGAAGGTTAAATGGTAGACATCCGAGTTAAGGAACAAGAGTTAAGGGTTGGGCAGGCAGGGAGGAATACTCACGATATTCTGTTTGAGAGTCCCAGGAATAATTAGCATGCAAGGAGAGAAGGGAAAGAGAGAAAACAGTTTAGGTCCCAGTTAGCAGAGTCCAAAAACAGAGAGGAAGAGCTGGGAGAGCAAGAATGACACAGAAACAAATAGAGTGTGTCATTGTTTGATCTCGATGAAAAGCCAACTTGTAACGCTGCATATTTCCTGCTGGTTTGTGCTCATTTAATAAGCCAAATACACAACCACTGACACGTATCTAATATGAGATGAAAGTGTACTATCATGCAAAAGATACGTACTGTACATGTTTAAAAAAAGATAAACAGACAGTGACAGGCAGAAGGCACATTGCTGGAAACTGCCAAAGACTTGATTTGATGTGAAGAGGTTGTGACAGTTAGATACATTTTACAGCTGCAGATCTCACATGAAATTGCTGTCATTCTTGCACAGGTTGTCAAAAGCACACGCTCATATTCACACTCCCATACAGACATGGCGTTGTACATTATGTTTCCTTTTTAAAAAAACATGATCTAGAATCACAAACGTGGACTGAAAATTAGTTTGTGTGCAATAAATTTGGGTTAAAGATCAAATGATATGTATATATAAGATGAAAGTTTAGAATTAGTTTTCATTTGGTGCTATGTACACCGTGTTTTGTTAAACAACATAGAAAATTGCATCTTTTGTATCACAAGGCCCGAATTTCGAGTGAACAAAGGTATAATTAAAGAAAAAATTTGGCACTGCAATACTGGGCAAAACCAGAATAAAAACAATGTCAAAACATTCAAACTAAGAGGAGGTTAGAATGACATTGTGGTCATGTTTTGTGTTCAGTCGTGCATGAATGCATCAGCAACCCTGCTGGCAACTGGATTACTGTGCATCAATTATAGCTTAACTGTAACCATAATGAAAAAAAAATTGACGAAAAATTCACTATGATAGATTGTCCTCCTCGAACATGCTTTAAGGTGCTGCAAGCCGACTTCATAGCTTACTGAAATGAAAATCAATCGCAGCCTGGAACATAGGAAATCAATTTAAAGCCTTATAGCGTGCTTTAGAAAATGGTTGGTGGTAATGTAAAGTATGCAATCAGTAGTTAATGGTCTAAAACGTGAAGAAACATCGGCACAGGTCGTTAATTCTGGTTGGCAGCACACCAGTCTGACCTTTCACACGCCATAAATGTGACTGTGTGCATGTGTGCTTGAGAGGGGGTGCACTCACGCCTGCATCGTTGTTGTGGCCGTTTGAAAGGAGAACATGTTTTCCTTGGGGAACCAGTTAGTGTCCTCTGCAATTAGAGAGAAAAATGACGATCCCAAGGTTAAGTGAAAAACAAGACAACTCTATGCACTCTATGGTAAATGTCTGATATATTAGAAACATGAGAGCATGAAAAACCAGCGACAGCACCAGCACTTCACAGTCCACCACTCCACAAATGGAGAGAGGGAGACACACAGGAAGAGACAGCAGAGGAGAGAGATGGGGAAGACGAAGAGTCAGAAATACAGACCACGTCACATCCAACATCTATCCCCACCAGACCTTAGAAGAAATAGATTTGTGTGTCTAGATAATAAACGTAATACTAGTTCATGCTTGGTGGATGTTTTACTTTTATTCATCCAAACTTAAGATTTAAGATCTGTGTGTGACTTATTTTTAGTGAACCTGTGAAACTATAAACTTTCTCGATTATTTCTTACTAATTGCTTATTGATAGGTGTGATTGGTGATTTGATCTAAATCTTAAAATTAAGCCTAGAATTATGACTTTTACATAAAACAATGATCTAATGTGGGCAGGATAATAATTTTACAGAAGGATCTAAATCAAATTATCTACATGCATAATCGAATTCTTGCAAGTCTTTGAAATGCTATTTCATCTCTGGTCCAAACCAGTCCCAGTCACAGGGCCTTATGAACAACCCGCCTTCCCCTCCCGCCATTGTTTGGATTTGGGCACCTCTGTCTTCCTGTGTTCTCCGCCCTCTCACCTCTCTCCAGCCCAGTCATCCGGTCCACACTCCACATCCGCTCTAGACGTCGATGCTGCTTGCCTGCCTCTCGGGAGGAGCTCTCCAGGTCCAGGGAGCCCTGGCTCCGTGAGGGAGCGCCGCTGCACGAGTCACAGGCCAGCCCGCTGCACTCTGCCTCAGCTTTTCCCCCCTCGCCCCAGCTGCGGATGTTGTGGGCACTGACGGAGCTCTGCAGCGGGGGTTGAGACAGGTGATGGTGGTGGGAGTGGTGTGACACGTGATGGGGGTGGGATCCAGCAACGTTTAAAGGCTGCTGCTGCTGCTGCTGCTGCTGGTTGCTACTGCTGCTTCCACTTGCTCCACTGTTTCCTCCACTGCTGGATGATGGCATAGCGTGATGGTGGTGATTTCCGTGGTGATGGTTACTGTGATGATGGTCACTGCGGTGGTGGCTGCCACCACAGCTGCTAGCACCGCGGCCACTGCTGGCATGTTGGTACTGGGTTGGAGATGAAGAGGTAGAGGAGGGGGAAGCGTAGGGTTGGATCAAACCACCTCTGGATCCCGCTCCGCCACTTCCTGACTTCTCCTTTAAGACGTCCAGTTCTAGGCTCTCCTTGCTCCCCCGGCCACCACTCATCAGCATACCGTGCTGGGTAGTGATGGTGTATACGCGGGCAGGCTGCAGGGTGCACTCGACACACTTCTGCTGGTCTTCCTCCACTGAGAAGCTGCGTTCAAGAGACAGGCGTGCTGGCTTGGTAGAAACGTTGATGGATGGGGGAGGTGGCTGGGGTAAGCCAAGCGGCTGTTTCACCAGGCTGGGCTCTTTATTTTCCTCAGAGTGCTTGGTGGTATTGGTGCCGGGTCGGAGGTTGTTATTGTTGTTTGGGCTGGTTGTGTCACTTGGTGACTCTGGATCAGGACCCACCAGTGTTTCACACAGAAGATGAGCTAGAATATCAAAAAGAAAGACAAGTATGAAACGTAGAAGACTGTGATGGATGCCAAAGAGCAGGAAAAGAAGTACAGGATATAGATAGATAATAGGTTCTCTGATTATCAGCTCTTGTAGAGACACATCAATGATCGCAGCCATTTCAGCAAAAGGTTCCAACGGAGAAGAACGGGGACAATTAAAACAATATACAGAACAGAATGATGGACAAATGACAGGATAGCAAGGCGCTGACCTGATCCGTTTCGGTTTTCAGGGTGCGTGTGGGACAGGTACTCTCCAAATGCTCGCGCTGCTCTGTGGGGACACAGATACACGACACACATAAAGACATTAATTCATGGAGAGAAGGGCGGCGTGAGTGAGAAAGGAGAGGAAAGAGAAGGTGAGAGAGACGAGCAAGGGAATTGTAAATTATAAACCTAATTGCCTTCTTTGTAGGCTTGTGCCACCCACAGATTAAGATGCAGCTGTTTTATCTCCACACTTCAGGCAGCGTCAGACTGAGATGGGAGACAGTATGACACAGCGGGAGTAGATAGAGACAAGGGTTGTTTTAGGTTGGCTTCATTTCTCAGCATGACCTCTGGTCGGATCACGTTGGTGGATGTAATTGCACCAGCAGAGCATAAGTGTAGTTGTTTACTAGATTCACACACAGAATGTGTGAGGATGTGTATATTGCATCTCATGTCATAAAAAATACTTAACCTTGAGAGCGACTGACGAAGCGGTGCGCCGACAGTAGATATTACGAGCTCCATAAACAGTCCTTTGTCTGGCGCTTAGCCCCCTTTTTCTGCTGCTCTCTCTTTTACTCACACGTTGAAAGAGTCACAGAGAAGAAACTAAATATCATAGAGCATGTCGTTCTTTTAAAAAAGTGGCCCCAGGTCTTTCTGTTAAATGACACTGACCTCCTAATGCTTCTCTAGTCAGAGTGTGACAGGAGAGAAAAAGAGAGACGGGCTAAGAGAAAGACAGAATGCTGGCTGAGAGGAAATGCACTTCAGCAATGATGATAACATTAGGAATAAAGATTTATGGTGGTAATTAAGAAAGAGGGGACATTGAAGGAGAAAATGTCACTCTAAAACTGTATGGTATTAATAAAAAAATCATTGCTATAGAAAGGATTAGGACAAGACTGTCCTTTCCCAAATGGATTGAAAGAAGTTATGCCTTATTGTCTAAACGATATTTAGCTGCAGAGCTTATTTAGTTAATACTTATGTCAGTCATCATGAAATTTAACTGGGTGTTTTCCCAGTGGTCTTAACACTATCAGGGCCCAATAAACTGTTTACATCCGTCAGTATATTCAGGAAAACTGCCTCAGTGCTTGTGCAGATTATGTCTTCCTAATGCACCTCTAGTGTTAGAGGTGACTGCTGACACACACACACACACACACACACACACACACATATAGACATATGCACATTTGTGCAGAAGAAAATCCCCTGTCTGTGGGTGTAAGCTTCCTGCCTGGTAGCTCTGTCAATTATTAAAACCTGTCCAACACAGCAGGCGCGCGCACACACACACACACAAACACACACACACACACACACACACACACACACACACACACACACACACAAACATACACACACGCACAGATACAGAAAGAGCAGGAGCGCAGTAAAATCTGACTTTCTTCAAACACTTCTCTGATGCACCATCTTTCCTTCTCTCTTACGGGGAGTTACTTATTTAAACTCAGCGCTGTATCTCCCCCCACCTACCTGCGTTCTCCTCTTCAAAGCAGGATTTGTCTACAGACATCTGAAGTGAACAAACATGTGACCTGTTACAAGTCGGTCGATGTTAAATCCACATAACTTACATTTCACAGATTTGGACTTTTCTCATGATAGAACCATTGGAGGGGCACCATTACCACTGTCACCTCACAGCTAGAAGGTTTGATTCTCGGGTTTGATTCCCAGGTCAGCCAGGGTGCCTGTCTGTGAGGAGTTTTCATGTTATCCCTGTGTCTGTGTGGGTTCTCTCTGAGTACTGTGGCTTCCTTCCACCATCCAAAGACATGTTAGGTTAATTGGTGACTCTAAACTGCCCCTGGTGTGACTGTGACGATCATGGTTGTTTGTCTGTGTATGTCCTGCGTACCCAGCCTCTCGCCTGATGACAGCTAGGATAGGCTCCAGCCACCCCCCCCCCCCTTAGGAGGACAAACACTCAGGAAAATGGATCCTATCCACAAATCATGTATGCATACTGTGGATTTTACTAGAGATTTTCTTTTTTGACATTGTTTTCCTATTTAAACAATTCCAAAATCAAGCAGAACTAAAACATTGAAGCTACATTATGTAACTTTTTATATATGTACATAAAAAAACAGCCTGGCAGAGGTACAGATATATTCGCCTCATTTTTTAGCAAGGCTCACCCTCTGAAATTATTAGAAATTGCTGTATTCCCATTTACTATAACTAGTAACGACTAATCCCTGAAGCACTGTGCAGAGCGTAGAAGAGCACAGCAGAACAGGGAGAGGTAAGGCGCGGTGGAACAGACTGGATTTAACCTGGTTGCCCGTATACCACCCAATTCTTGTAAACTTGGTATCTAAGGAATGATTGGAAGGAATTCCTTTAAAGACCACAAATGTCATCTAGGATTCAGTGATGAACACGTTTTATTTTGGTGGCCAAAGATCAAAAGGTCAAGATCACACTGACTACTTATCTATCAAGTGTTGTTAACTTGTGTAATGTTTCTATGGAGCATGCTTCAAATTTAGTACAACCGTTCAACTGGAGTTAGTTATGGTGATCATTCAATTCTTGTGGTAAATGCGATGTCTCAGCAACAGTTTGAGGCAATTTCTTTACATTTGGCACATATTGTCCGTGTATTGGTCAACGATGAACTTTGACAATTACAACTTAGTGGTCAGAAGCCAAGGTCACTGTGACCTCTTGTTTGTCCCAAGCTTGTCAATGCTAAGTCTCAGTAATGCCTAGAAGAAACATCTGGTACAAACATCAGCTTGGACTCATGCATAAACCTACTGCAACATGGGTCTGGACACATTTTCATATAAGCTACAATGTCAGTGGTTAGCGAAGTCATACAACGGCCGTGCAGTATTATTTTGTTCATGATTAACAGTGTTTCTCTGTACCTCTGTAGCCATTCTGGCTCTTTTATTTTCCACTGCTTTTAGTCAAAGTAAACCAAACTTTGAAAGAGTTCGGGGATGCTGACAGACTCTGCACGTGTTGTGACACCATCCAGCTCAGTTCACTACGCTTCTAAAAATAGATCACCATGCATGCCAATGCAATTTTAGAGCACTGCATCATCTCTGAAATCCTCCACTTCCTCTGTGGTGATAGCATGTGAGCTCGTGTGTTTGTGTAAGTCTGTGTGAGTGTATGTTGAAGGACAGAAAGAGAGGGAATTACAAAAAAATGTCCACATATGTGATACGAACAGCTGTGATGAATGCAGTTAACACTCTAATCAGCAGGTGTCCCACAGACATTGTCATTTGCCCTACTGCTTCTTTATTTAACAGGACAGTCACTCTGGTTAGAACCAGCAAACAAAGGTGCAAGATACTCTCATCATCCATTAAACATCTGAGGAAACGGATACGCAGCAGAATGCCTCTCTGTCCTTTCATTAAACAAAACCACCCTCGCTGCTGTGTTATCTCACGTTACTGCTGCGCACCCACTCCATATGACATGTGAGCACACAGCACACCGGGGACACAGGTGTATGAGGAAGGAGTTGAGAACCACTAAGTGCGGGTGAAATGTGAAGAAGAAGAAATTAGAGAAGGAGAAGTTGACAGGCCGATTTTAAATTTGTTCTGCATGCTCTCAGGCATGTGACGAGAGGTTTGGGGACAGAAATGAGCCAGGGAGGGGAGGCTGTGAGGAGGAGATTAAAGCACAGACGAAGAGGAATGTATGAAGGAAAAACGGGGGCATATTAAAAATGAAAGGGGGAGTAAACTTGAGGAAATGGGCAGACACAGAAAGTACAGTCAGGATAATGAGAAACAAAGACTAAACTAACAGACTGCACCCCAAGGCCTGAACTTCACCTCTGAAAATCATATCAGCCTCATGAAGTCCCTCAAAGAATGACGTTGTTAAGCATAATATGGATACTGTGAAATGTGAAGCTTGCTGATTAATGAAAACGTCTGTATTACTGTAGGGAGTCAACATGTAATTATGGGCCAAACATGAGTGACAGCGATGGCACAAGATCAGGGTCAGTGTCATGGGTTCAGACCAGATTAGATATTTTGACGGTGACAACAAGGACTGGTTGTGTGAGAGTGAATATCTTAAACCTTAATGAGTATATCTGTTCTTTAGATCTTATATTAACAGTGGCTGTTTTCAAAATGATTCCCTTTAGATGTCAGAGGAGCAGTGTTCACACAGGCGTGTCTACTTTCTGATGGAATGGTTGCACTAAAGTAAAGTATCAATCCCGTCATGCTAGTATTGATGACAGAACAATGCATAACAAGATGCTTAACAGAGGTGAACATTACAAAACTGTAATCATGACCTTTCCTTCACTCTCTGGTTTGTCCTTACTAATGGTGCGGAGAGTGCCACCTTATTTATTTCTCACTCTGGTGGTACTTTATACACTTTATACACAAAAACTGTCCAGCTGGATTCATGTCAGGTCATGTCAAATTCTTTCATTAAGCAAATTTTAAAACAGATAAGAAATGCTATTAGAAGAAAGTATACAACCCACAAGGTAAAAATAAGGGAGGCAGGTAGTGTGCTTTGCTGATTTAAAACCAGTTGAACAGAAGCAAGTCTTTAGTGTGGATTTCAAAGTGGCAGCAAACACTGACACCATCTCTGGTGTCAGTGAAAACCATATCAGCTGAATTTTTGATATGTGCGTAAGCAACAGATATGCTAATAATAATAATCAGTCTCGCTGACTACGCAGCACATCTGTTAGCTTACGTATCACTCACACTGTGCACACATAAACACAACCTGAGCTGTATTTTTAGATTGTATATCTTCTTTTATTATGCTCAGAGCTACACTTTGTGTTGGACCCAGACTCTCTCTGAATGTGATAGACACACAGGTTCTATCACGTTTTTGGACTGCGAGCGTTGAACAGAGTGGAGTTATCCGTGGTCTGCACAAATTCAGGGTAAGCTGAGTCAGAACTGAGCCTCCACCTCCATGTTTCCCACTGGGGTTTGATATTTCTTTCTTTGAAAGCTGATATTATTTCCCATACATGATTTCATTTTTTTAGGTTCACCTCTCCAAAGGACATTCTCTCAGAACCGTTGTGGCTCGTAAGCATGCATTTTAGAAAACTCCAGTAACTTTCCTATAATGTAATGATGTTCCTATTTTATGGGCCCTACTTCCAAGTCGTTCATGGTGTGACTGGACACTCCTGGACTGGATACAGCCTGTATCTGTTTTAAATTAATATATGGTTCTTTTCAACCATCCAAACTATCCTTCTGTTCCCCTGGGGCCAGATTTCCTTCCATGCACCTTAAATGCCTTAATACCATTAACAAATGAGGTCAAAGGATCAAGCTGCCGGGAGATGGTTTGTCGACTTTATCTTGAACATTGACAACTATTTTCTTTCTTACCTCATCTTCCCTCTGTAAAAGAACATTTCAAGCTTTCTGAGCACTGAACCGAGTGACGTCTAACAGTACCAACACATTTGGTCAGGTCTGTGTTACAACACTGCCATGTCTTTTCCCAGTGGATATGGATGCTGTGTAACACTGAGCTTGTATTTTTACAGGACAAACAGCTTGTGGCTGAAAGCATTTTTCACTTCTTTGGCAATGCCTCCTAAATGTGATCAGAGCTGATGTCTCTCTAGTGTCTTTCCACTGTAAACATTGGGCTGCCAAGCAAAGAGCTTTCTCACTTTTAACGCACCTTAATTCAATCTGACTCTCACACTGAACTAATTGAATTGAGTTTCCTACACACACACACACACACACACACACACACACACAGAAGTGTGTGGCTGCGTCGATGAGGAACTGTTGAGTGGCCTGTTGCACGTGCTGAGGGTCGAAGAGACCTGGGAATGTTAATTGCAATCTTGAAAGTGTGGTGCATTATGGGACATGTGGGAACAAAGCAACTGATTGGCTAACTGATTAAAATGTCAGTACACTAAAGGCTTACTGCAGCCACCCAAACCTCTAACTACTACTGAGTCAGATACACAAACACACACACCTTTCTCTGTCATTCTGCAACTCACTACACATATTTAACATTCAAAGTTTGAATGGGCTATGGACATTTTTTTGACAGCCGTCTGTTCACTGACATTTTGACTGACCACAGCAGGAAAAGTACCGATCTTATAATAACATATTCCCTGAGTTTGTATCCATCCACCTTACTTTTAGGACATGAATTTGCATTAGGGTAGTTTGCATAACTTTTCCCTAATGTAGAACCTTAGGGAGCAACATTCTGTGCCTAAAGCCCTCACGCAAGTTACAGCTCCAGACCAAGAAATTCAACCGGAAACAAAGATTGTGGACCTCACCAGCTGGACATGAAATAACTAACACAAGACAGAGGGAGAAATTAAACTCGGCCTTTCTCCAGAAACTAGTCTGAGGAGAAGTCCTGGCTAACTGCCTGTCCTGAGACCAGAGCTTTGGTTTGTTTTTCCTGCCTCCTCTGTCAGCTGTCAGGAAAAGAGCGAGTCTGGATTCAGACAGGTAATAAGTCCGTGTCCCATTGTCAGTGACATGGCATGCTTCATGACACAGATACAGAGAGAAATGTGTTGTGTTGATAGAGGATTATGTTCAAGTTATCTTGTTGTGTTTTGAAGAAAATAGATTTTTTGGGGGGAATTCTCATAAGGTTTATTACCATCCTTACAAGTTAAACTGCAGCGTGACACAGTGAATGTCCAATCACTAATGCCCAAATATTTTCAGTGTCTTGTTTTATAAATATATTCTTTTAAAGATCCGCTAGAATCCTTATTCTTGTGTTTCGATCATTTCAGCTTTTAAAAAAGTGAACTATAATAGATATTATCAAACTGTCAGACAACACAGTCGGAGTCCGAACCATGACTCACACAATAATCAATAAAAATCTTTTCAGCACACTAAACGAGGCTTTTAGGCAAAAGATGATCAGATTGTCAGAAAAAAACTGCGTCTTCCAGTCGAGCTAAAGCATTTACACAACAGCCCTGACTGCAGCCCTGCAACAAAGAGGGTCACACCTGTCGATTGTCCCGTACAAACTAAGACACAGAATTTCATTTGCATTTGTCTGTATAAACCAGTCCTTTGATCTGTCATGCCATCTTTCACACCCCCACAGCTCTGTGAATACTGGTGTCCGATGCTCTTCAGCTGAAACTCCGCACAGCCCTCCTCTCCGGCTGATAGAAAGATCAAAGCGCTCGCTTTTTCACTCAATGTCGCAGAATTGTGGTGTATAAATTGGAGGTAATCTTTCCTCTCTCCTCTATCTTCCCTCACTCTCAGTCACTTTCTTCTTCTCGTGAGCTGCTGTAGGGGACAGTGTGACCTGTTTCGTAACCAGCAATCCATAAACATGCATAAGATGACACAGGCCCAGACAAACGGCCGGTATCAAGAGCCAGACTCCTTTAAGTGTTTCCTGTGTGTGTCTGTTCTTATGAATGTTCTTTTTCATAACTAGTCCTCATAACTCGCTCACAGCATGCAACGCTGGTTCTTTCTAAAGTTACCACCTCCATGAGGCTGATGTCTTTGGCTTTGACAGTGACAGTTTTTCTGGTATAAACGTCTTCATCCTCCAGATTCTTCTCAGTGTGCTCGCAGAAGTTTATTACTGTTCTAAACCATTTTGTATGTAACATTATTTCTTTACTCAGAAATTGTCGGGGGAAGTGTTTGGCAGACTTTCATATGTGGTTCAGCTTGTGGGTAGGAATGCATTATGTCCACTAGTGTCCAGACCAACATGTGTATGTGTGCTCACACATTAGTGTCTACATCCTGAACAAACTACAGCTTCGGATAACGATGAGCCAAAGTCAGTTCTGACTGTGCTGCGTGTATCTGTCCACATGTTCACCTTGCCTCACTCAGAGCATGCAGGAACATGAAGCTATGCCATATGCTCGACTAAGAAAAAGCTCTCTGGACTGCTATGGTGTCATGTAAAATGTATTTAACAATAAACAGAAATAGTATATTCTTCAAATGCTGCAAACAAGCCTTTCCGAATACAGTAATATGGAAATAAAAACAATTGTGACTTAGGACCAACACAAGCAGATAAGTCCTACTGTTTCTGAATGTTTCACTGCACTGTTTTGCATTTATTTAGTGGCCTTCCGAGTGCAAACATGTGACATGTGACATAGGATCAGCACAAAATGTAGTGAATGTTGAAAAGAGCAACACTGACCCTGAAAAACTGAACATGTTGCATAAATGTTTGTTAAAGAGGAGTCCAGTGACCATGTATTTCACACAGTATAGAGAAGGGAGCACGTGCAGATTAAATGGAGCGAGCAATTTACTACATATGCACAGTTTATACATATACATGAGTGGAGTGGGGATAAACCACTCCGAGTGCTTCCTTCCACACTGATGGGGTCGTGGCTAGGTGAAGCACTGATAAATATTGATGTGATTCAGCTGCTTTTAACATACATAGGAGACAGTGTTTGTTCAGCCAATAACTCCAAAGAGCGAGTGAGGGAGATGCAGACCACATAAAGGCTATTAATAGGTAAATAAGTGCATGTGTGTTTGTGTGCTGCCTGCTCACACATGCTGCACTGCATGCAACGACTCACAAACTATAGGTGAGCTCTGCAATGTAGTGAACACACGCGCACGCAGGGAATGACCAAATAGCACATCAGCCCACATCTGTGGACGCCGGAGTCTGCACAAGTCAAGGTCATTCACTGATTTAGAATCGCTCGTCGGACCTTCCTGCAGCGACGCGACTGCTAAAGCCCAGAAATGTGTGACTGCTTATTCGGATCTCACTGGAGACTAAAGCTCGCTGTCTGCGCTTCATGCGTGGACATATGATCACACAGACACACGTGCTTCTCGGCAGCTTGGGCTCAGGCTGGCTCAGACCACGCAGCCAGCACACGATGGAGAGCTATCAGTGCTGCTGCACAATGCTGCAACAGCTGGATGCGGATCTAAAAAAAAAAAGAGAAATCCATACAGCTCATACACTGTGCGTCTTTCAGCTCGTGGCTAGACCCGAGCCAAACTGCATTAACAGACGTTTACCAGTAATAACTGACTGTGATAGGTGATCACTGCAAATGCCAGAGTCGATTGCGGTGATTGATTCATTGACAGCTGGATCATTTGCGCGCCTGCTCGATGCGGCCAGACAGAAAGCAATTATTGGGAAAACATATAAATAAATCAGAAAGCATGCTATTTTCTCCTACAGGTGACGGGCTATTTTTGGGTGACTCCTAACTGAGGAAATGTATGAGGGTTACTTGAGTCACAGCAGCCCTCGCTCTGCCTCTGCATTGACAACATGAGTAAAGGCTCCGGCGTGTCCTCTTCCAGACAATGATAAAACAGTCTCGGTGGGTGATAGGACTACATTTGCTCGTTTGGAGATGACGCCCCGGGGCTAGACGGGACAGCCGACAGCCAGAGAGCCTCTCTGCGCACTGGGCGCCAGCCTATAGGTGTAGCAGTCTTAGCGCAGTGGTAATCCACCAAAAACAGCTCTCTCTCTCCCTGTAAGTCCACTGGGCTCGCACCTGAAGCCGAAAACCCCCCTCCATACTTCCCGGGCACGCTATAAATAGGACGCCCCGGGTGACACTCACCTAACTTTTGCTGCCACGGAAGATATCGCATCGTTTCTCAGACTCTTCCTTTTGGACACGGCAGTTCCCATGCTGGCATGGAGACGACGCAGGCAGGAAAGCTGTTCATGCCAGACACGGGAGCGAGTGGCGAATGCGACGCTGGAAACAGTAGAAAAATCTCAAAGAAACAAGAAAAAAAAACCAAAGTTGAAGGGGCAGAAATCCGGGAGCAAATTAGAAAAAAAGGAGACGTCAGCCTCTCTCCCCTCTCTTTCTCTCCTCCTGGATGTGAGCATGTATGTGGGGTCGCTGCACAGCTGTCAGCGTGTGGAGGGAAATACACAGACCTCTCTCGCTCTCTCCCCCTCTCTCCCTCTCTCTCTCATTGATCTTAAACGCAATGGGAAGACGGTAGGAGGAGGCGATATCGCCATCATCATCATCACAAATGGGAGGGAGGCGTGGTTGCCCTGTATCGGGGACACTGGTGTCATCCATGTCGGACCCTCTGCCAGTCCACGCACCCATGTTCGGACTGTGATGTGTGTGTGTCCTTATTTGTTGCCGTGTTATGTAAGGGGCGACGTGCCCCTCTTTGTTTCCCCTCAGCAGAGCTGCAGAGCAGAACTTCATCCAGCAGCTTGTTTTCCTGTTGTGTAACGCTGGTTTTAAGCCAGTGCTGGATGCTGACAGACTGCACAAAGGGCAGTTCCTGTAGCATGTGCAGCATATTTCACTGGTACTCTACACTCTACCCATTTTGCATCTCCTCCGTGAGGCAGCTGTGGCTGCAACAGTTGCAGCGAATTGAAATTCGAAACGCGTGTTGGTCTGTGCTTTACTGTAGGCAGTGGTGCAAAAAGGGCTAATCTCAGTCACTCACAGTCAAAAGAAAAAGAAATACTCCTGCAGATTATCTTATTACTGGATGTTTTTTGGTTACTGTGTGTGTAGTCTGTGTAAAAGTATCTATTGTAATCCCTTCTAAAAGTGAAAAGTGGAGGCTGAGTCATTAAAATGACATAATTCTAGTTTTAATTTTAGATAAGCAGTGTTTTAAAATAGATTGATTTATTTGATTAATTGAGATGCAGCTTTATTTTCAGAAGTTAGTAAAGATGATCTCTCTGTGTTGAAAGCTTTTTTAAATGCTGCTTTAATATATTTCTCTTTGTACATTCTATATAGAAACCGCTGACGTTAATGTTTGGCTTTATTATTGAATGTTACGTGACAATCTCAACAACTGATCGTCAGAAATGATCAGTTATTAGTCATATATAACATATGCAGACGTCATATAAACAGACAGAAGCAGACACAACAGGAGGATCACACAGTAATTAGCCTTCAAACATCAAATCAACCAATCTTTTACAATCCACAGGTCATTTCTCCTGCTCTTAAATGTGCAGATTGTCCTTGGGCTTCGTATCTTTTGGTACAAGCACACAACACATACACACACTAAGACAAAGGAAATAAAAATCAATAAATAAAGCAAAGCCCTCCTGGGCTGCTGTGAGCTGCTGTAGGCCATTAAGCGGTAAATAATTCCAGGCAGCTCTGACTAGACTTGGGGAGCATGTGTGGATAGACTTTAGATAAGCACTGGAGAAGGAGTGATGAATGAACGGAGAGCGCATCAGACGGAGCAGCTCATCACACGAGCCAGAAAAGAGAAAAGGAATGAATGGAGGCATGAATGGACCTAGAAAATGGAGCACAGAATGAACAGCACACAGCGGAACGAGGGACTCACACGGATGAATGAAAGAAAGAAAGGTTTTTCCTTCTGCATAAATACTGCAGCCATGTGTCCGCAAGCAGCAAACACAGCACACAGCCGCAAAATGGGAGGAAATAAGCAATGAACTAGATGACAGGTGGTGAAAATTTACCCACATCTGTTCCAGATATTAATGTTATTTTTAGCCATGTTGGCAGAATGGCTGTAGAGATGGACGTGTCGGTCTGCTGGTCTTATGACTGTTCTGTATGATCTCACTGACTTTTGGACTGAGGATCATACCATCCTCCCTTATGTTCCCCAGAAGATGAATCCTAATGAGTTTGTTCATCTCCCTCACTGCCACCAGCAGGTCAAAGTTTTCTGCTGACTCCATGAAACATGTGGTGGTGACTCACAATGACTCTCTGGATCCCATTAGCTTTGATCCACACCAACACATGGTTGGCATTTTATTATGGTGGATCGTGGAAAATTGCAAAAGTGTATATTACTAACGCGTGCAACTGCCACATAATATCAGTCCTTCCATGGGAAACTTGATCAGTCCATCTGATGGCGAGGAATGTGTGTAAAGCAGCCGATAAGACCGTGATCAAAGTAAATACTGTGACAGGGCTAAAAGAGAAGTGAGATATTGTGATAGCACAGTAACTAGTGTGAGCTGTCCACATATTTAATCTGTTTAAGGGAAACTCTGAAGCATGCCCTACTTTTGGACACATTCTGGGATAAAATTAGGAGGAGGGGAGTGATGATGACGATGATGCATGCTTGGTGATATAGTGGATGGCAGTGAAGCTCAAAAGTGGATTAAGACTCTGAAGCTATAAAGGCTTTAAGTGAGACAATAGCAAACTTATTCCTGAGGAAACGTTAATCGCACTGAACTCTTAAAAAGCACCGTTTCTTTAAATGCACGGCTTAATTTAAAGCGATGCTAAGGAGATAAGATTAAGAGCGTTACTGCTCATTAAAGAATGACACTCTCCAATGGTAATGAACTGTACTATATATTCTACTTTGTTATAGTTGACCTCAATTTTGTCATGACCATTAGAAAGGACAGTCGCAAAAAGTGTTATAGTGTTATATAGTATTTCATTAATTGTTTTAGAAGATGAAAGCTTATTTTACTGGTAGAAGGATAAACCTGAAAAGCAGGTAAGCCATCACCTTTAATAATATTATTTATTTAATGGTCCCTTGGTGTGAATGTGAGCGTGCATGGCTGTTTGATTCTGTGACGGACCTGTCCAGGATGTTCCCCCGCCTCTCGCCCGTTGATGGCTGGAACAGGCTCCAGCACCCACGACCCTTACAAGGACAAGCAGTTAAGAAAATGGATGGATGCTTAATACTCTTGGTATGGATCAACAAGTTAATGTAATGTTATGATGCTGATCTCCTGACCTGGTGACTGATAGCCATAAAACCTGCTTCACACAAACATGTTTCATGTTCAGATTTTGGTACCTCCCCAGAACTGTAAGGACTTCTGCAGGGTCTTTGTCTTGTTTAAACAAAAAATACTGATTTGAAGAAATTGTCAAGCATGGCATCGTGGCCAAGCTTGAACCATGATCATTGATCGCCACTCATATTGTAGCTTGAGCAGCCGTGTGTCTCTTTTACACATTAGGAAACATCACCTATAATATGCTGCTGATTCGAGCAACAAAACGTTATATCTTCTTCCATTATAACACATAATAGCAGAGGAGTACATATTATTCTACTGAGGAAGCCTGTATGGAGATGAAGGAGTTAGTTAAGAGGAGAGCGAGTTTGGGTTAGAAGATAATAAAAATAAATTTTTTTTACTGTTTCTTTTTGAAACAAATATAAGAAATGAGTGAAGGTTTGACATGTACATCAGTGCACTGGTTATTTCGTCAAGAACCACTGTCTCCAGGAACTCGGAAAGCTGCTGAATATATCTGTGGAGATGAGGACCTGCTCCCTGACGTGGTGAGGTGGAGATGAATGGCAGCAGTAAAGTGACAGAAAGCACGGCCCAGAAATGAAGTGTGCTGTTGCAGCAGGAGAGATTTTCATGGGAAGATGATGGATAGTGCAATCTGTGGCCGGGAAGGGAGAGAAAGTGGGTTCAGTTTATGTTTATATGTCTGCTTGTGTGTGTCAGCTTTAACGGGGAGGACACCAGAGAGACTGATAAGTCTCAAGCCTATATACAAAATGATATTATGTCCCATTTCTGCAATTCAAAAAGCAAGTCCAGCAGTCTGAAATTCAAAATAATATTCACTTCAGGACTTGTCTGTGTAAACACATGGAAAACTAAAATGCACAAATGGCTTTTCTTGACCTTACGCCGATAAATTGTTCCTCACCACCACAGTTTTCAAGCTTTTTCACTAATCCGCCAACCTCACTACAGAGCCAACAGAGCTAGTAGCACATAAACTAACAAACAAGGTCAGCCAACAGGCGTTCATCCCCTCTGCATACATGGACTAGCCACCAAATCAATCAAGCACTAGGAAGCATGTGTGAAAACAACTACAATGGCACACACAATCACTGCAGCTGATAAATGAACCACAGGCACTTCCACAGGCAGGCGGGCTGTGCACAGAACAAGCTGCCATACAAGCAGATCCCTATCAAGAGCTGCAACTCCAGCCGGCTCCGGAATGTGCACTTGATGTCTGCGCCGTGCACTCGACGAGCTGCCAGCACCGGCTTAAACGAGGTGTTTGGTGTGTCTAAATAAGTAACGTTGGGAATTCTGTTGCTCGATTTAAAATTACAATGTAATTTTTAACGTGTTTAACATTAATCGTCGGGAATAGAAATGTGCTGTTCACTTAGATGGGAAGTGTCTGACTTTGAGTATGATAACATCTGCCCGCAGGGGGTAGAAAAAAAGTGTAAGTACCTAAAGAGAAAGTACCAACAGCTTACTGTTAGCTTGTTAGCACTCAGGCCTAGTTCCTGAAGTTCTTACTTACTGTATTACTTTTGGTGAATCCTGATTTTCGAATTTATGTTAATCACGCATGTGTGAGTAGTTCTTTCGACTGTGGTGCTCTGGCATTTTAAGCATATCCCCTTTTTGTGAATGACCTATTCTTTAACTTATTCTTGACAACTGTTTGTCTTTGTTGGTGAAGTTGTCATTATTCTGATTCTGAGACCTCTTTTAATAAAATCTTTTTTTCATAGCTTCTCGTTTTCTTCATCTGTTGTAAGCATGTTCTTTATTCTTGGTTTTGAAGAACTTAATGAAAGGTCTGTGTAGCTGTCCATGGTGCTGAATCCAGACACTATGAGGAGATCCACTAAAGCAAATGACTCCTATGAATACTAATCGTGAGACTGACCTAGACGGAGCATTTGGCAGAGTCCTGGAAAACGATGGCTGACCCTAAAGGAACCCAAGGAGAAAAAACTCTCAACAAAGGACAGTAAGTGGGCAGATGGGAAACAGGAATTTATTAGTCAGGGGTAGAGCAGGCCAGAGGGAAATGAAACGAGCTAATGAAATAAGTTGTTGCACAAAGAGAAATAGATCATGTAACTGTCTTTGATGAAGGGGTTGAAGATGAAGTGAACCTGAGTCACACACCACCGCACCCTCCTCCACTTCCTGCTTCCCCAGAGACCTAGGACCCTCATTATTTATCTCCAGTGGACATAAGCATCATAACAGGACCTAACTATGGTCTCTACCCTGGTGACTCACCCAGCATCACTCTATCCATTGTTTTCTGCTGAGCAAAGGTGGCAGGATGGTAATTGTCATTCTTCCTGTTTGCCAGGAATCCCCACTGTCATGTCGTCCACCCACATCCTTGTGACATTCAGGCAGCAGCAATAAAGAGCCACTGAATGGTGTGTATGATTAAAGGTCCTGGTTGATTCACATTCACCCCATCACTGCGCACCCTCACTCATCTTATCAGTCATCCTCATTAACGTACACTTTCTGTTCTTTTAAACCAGTTCACTTATCACAGTGGGATCAAACATTCCTTCCTGTGCCATTCCCATCAGCAACGCTTTCCATTGGTCTTAGGGGGAATATTCTGGATGCCACTGACTCTACTCTTGCTATCAGCTGCATACAAAAAGATATTCTCGCCAGTATGTACAATGAATTCTTTCAGTGGTACTGCAGCTCTGCAGCTCCGCATGGTGTTGACAGTGATGAGCTGGCCCATTGCTCTACAAAGGCAGCTACTGCTGTCAGCTCTGTCATCTGTACACTGCCGAACAAGAGCGGGCTCTCTTTCAAGAAGCAAAGCAGAGAGGTGTCGGGGCGAAGCCTCTTCAGTTAAAAGGTCAAACAGTCACATCTTCATCTGCACTGTTCTCTGACAGTGCAGACTGTCCCTTCACACACAAACAGCACTTTAAATGTAGGTTTATGTGCCAATAGCATATGGATCAACTGTACACATAAGACAAACTCATTTATGGATAAATATGTCAAAATAACACATGATAGAAATAAAACGAGGGGCAGCATGTGGTGTGATGGACAGGTGACACGTCCGGGGTTGTACCCTGTCTGTCACCCAGTGACAGCTGACCCTTAAAAGGAAAAGCAATTAGGATAATAGATGGATTGAGGAAATAAAAATACATATCTCATGTATAATCTAATCACCGTCATCTCCGAGACACTAATATAACATAAAATCTGAGTGCAGAAGTGCTTTATTTATGTATTTTTATATTTCGTCATTTGGCAGAAGCTTTTATTAAAGGGACAGACACCACGAGCAACTTGTTGTTCAGTGTCTTGCTCAAGTACAATTTGACAACAACCATCAACTCTGGTTAGTGGACAACCGTCCTCACCTCCTGAGCCACATTGCTTCTTTTTTGATGTTTTCTACACCAATGGTTAAGAAGTTTACTTTGCCGCTTGATAGTTAAAGTTGAAGTCGCTTTGGATAAAAGCATCTGCCAAGCGAAGTAAAGTAATGTTTTGAACTAACAATCTAGGTAGAACTGTTGTACTGTGCTTCAGAAGAAAATAGTTTTCTCTAACATGAATCATGTGGTAGAAAAACATGTAAATGCCAAGAATTGTTTTAATAATAAGGGTGTTTTCAAAACCTTGTGTTCATCTTCAAAGACTAGTACGATCAATACATTCAGTTTTGTTTTTGTTAAATAACTTGGACTCATCCGGTGCAAAAAAGATTTACGTCTAAGAAAATTTTAAAAACAATGAGGTCACTCTTCTTCATGTGTGGCTTGTGGATGTCATGTATTTCTGCACGCTGCAGTGTAAACAGGTGAATTTACAGTGTTGTAAAGGGGGATGTAACTCTAAGAGGGCAGTGGTCCAATCCCATTACTGATTCAGAACCACCTCTGAGACATTTGTGTGTGCCTTTAAGGTTCACTTACAGTGTGTGAGTATGTGTGAGTGTGTGTGTAAGAGTCAGAGGAGGGGAAGGCCTTCTCTGTACGTGACAACCATGTCTATTCCCTCCTTGTCTCACCTTGATACTGCAGCACACGCACACCCCTCCTCCATCCTTGCATCCTTACTAAATCGCTTGTAACGCTGACTCCCATGAGACATTTTTCCACTATGGAGCTTAAGAGATTCCCACTCTTTCTGCTTAGCTGAGGAGCATGGTTCAATTCTCTGAGTGGTTAAGGACAGCCCGGTTAGAGACAGGAAGAAATCTAATGTAAGGAGATGCTGTGAAATGAGATGGGATGGAGGGAGGAAAGTGAAGGAGGTTGAGGAAGTGGGTATATAAGTAAAGAAACTGTCTAAATAATGTGTAATGGAAAAAAAACCCACCTATTGTAGTCTAGTCGGTGTAGATGAAAGCTGAACAGAAGTGTTTCATTAGTATTCAGAAGTAGTTGCATTAATATTATCGCGGTTTTGAACAAGGACATCATTAATGATTTATCTTATCTATAATCAAAATGTTTTCATATTGTTTGTTTTCCTTGTTTCAATAACAATGAATACTTTTATTAAATAAAAGACAACTTATCAGCAAAATTCTTATAATATGACTTGATTCATGATAGTGGGGGCTATGAAAATGAAATTATTAATTGTTTTCCTCACTAAGAGGGAGACTGTTAAACAAGTTAATATAAAACTTATAATTTTATATCCACAGACAGGAACAATTTTAAAAAGGTAACCATACAGTGGCCTTACCTCCAGACAGTAACAGCAGACTTAGTCTTAGTCCTGCCAAGTCGTTTGCCTCAAGCGGTGCCTTACAACTACACTAAGCTGTGACACAACTAAAAAGGCAGCAGTAGTACCTCTCCAGCCATCTGAGTGAGTCTGATGTTCTAGCTGTTTATTTGCACAATGAAAGCTGCGATCACAGACACTGTTAAATAACTCATCATTTCATCAATATTCATGGCTACAACTTCACATGTGTCGTGGTTTATGTTTCTCTTATTCAGTCCTCGCCCCAGCGTGACAACCTCTGCTGTAGCTCTTGCAGAGTTAACAGGTATCAGAATGGTACCCGACTGGTTCCTTAAAAAGCATCCGCTGGGTGAAGTTAAGCTTGAAAGTGAATGGCGCCCCGCTACAGTACAATGATGTTAGACTGCAGATTAATGAGAGACTGAAACTGGCACTGGCTGTACTCCCGGAGGCTGAATAATAAATTATGCTTTTACTCTTACGATACGTGCCCTTGTGCAACTCATTCATTCACAGAGAATATGTTAGAGAGGGGAGAGAAACTCTAAGCTCAATGATGTCACCAGGCATCAGCTCACACACACTCAAACACACTGAGGCTTACTCTGAATCAGGAATGCGTCCTTTGCCGGGTAGGGAGTGATTTACGGCTGCTCAGTGGGGAAGTATGATGAAGCTGCATATGAATCCAAAGTGCTAGAGAGCATCTGTCTGCCCCGTGGTGCAGCCATACTCCCTGCACAGCGACATGCAGGCAGACATACAGAAATGTGTAGCGGCTGAGAAACTGCCATAAAGAAAACCAGACGTTCAGTGGAGGTGGAGTGAAATAAAGAATGAACAGTATGTAGCAGCCCAACTCACTTCTCAGTTTAAACAATCAACAAGAACAGAATTGGGATTTCAACCCAAAAGAGGAAAATGTGTTTCTCCAGTGTTGTCTAACACGTCTTTCTTTCACTTATACTTGATATATTAATGATATTCCCAAAGCGAAACACTGAAATTTATTACATTGTGTTTTATCAGAGCAAACCCTTCCTATACAATGTTTTCTTTACTATATGATGCTGGAGGATGTTTGCTGACATAAAGATCGCATTAATCAATGGATACAGATCAACAGAACTTCTACTACTAGTTTTTCCCATAGAGGATAACTGTGTTGGTTTTCACTTATATTCAAATGCTTTGTTTTGGACTGTACAAACTGTTTGTTCATGTACAGTTGAGATTTGTCAGGTAATCAGATTTTTGACTTACTGTGAACTATGTAGTATTTGAGAATATCAACATTAGCAATTAGCCTAAAGAACCAGTGTACCTAGATACAGCCACACTAAGCTGCGTGCTAGTGCGTCAGTACTATTTTAAATTACAGCTTCCTCAACATTGAAAAACACCAGACAAATAATGACTGAATTGTTATTAAACTTTATTTTAATATTTAATTTTTATACCCGGGATGATCCAAGATCATAGAAAATACACTAGCGAGAAAGAAGAAGGTTGGATGCACAGAAAAAATGTGGTTTTGCAGGTAGAACATATGAAGCAGACTGAGAGAGGGTGAGACAGCCAACAAACGGACAACAAATGGCAGACAGATACACAGACTGACAGAGCAGACAGTGAGATGACAAAGGGCACATTGATCTGATTAAAGCCCTTTGCTTCCCAGCTCTGTGCTTTGTCTCACTGCCTGACTGGGAAAAGGTCATTTCATTCTCACTCACTGTGACCTAATGCCTCCAAGGGCAGCTCTGCCAAACACCTCAGATCACTGTGGGTTGGCAAACAACAAGGGGGAGATCATTTACTGTAGGAACAGGGGAGGAGAGGAAAGCCAGTAAAGACTGAGCCATACAGGAATGAGAGCCGGAGAGGAGGGAGTGGTGGCGACGGCCCATACAGCGCAGAGCCGTGTGGACCAGAGCAAGGTGAGAGAGAAGGAAGTGATAAACGAGCAGCCGTCAGAAAGCCTGGTGGGGGAGCTATGGGAGACCCTGGTGCTGACAGACTGTGCTCTCCCATAGACCCTGCTACTACAACACACACATACACGCCCACATACACCAGTTTGAAGAGCAGGGCCACAATAGATCCAGCATTTAGCTCTGGCTATGAGATAGGAGACACGTTGTTTCAGTGTGTCTATTAAGACTGAAACATGTTAAATGATAGTAGAAAAACCTTTTGGAGATGGGTACTTCTGCCTTAATACAGCATCTTTTACACAACTGTACAAACATACACTAGACCAGAGATTCGTAAAGTGTTTTCAGTGTGTTCAAGCTTGCAGAGACTCTGTTTGTTTGTGCAGACTCTATAAACGTAGAAAACTACACTAAAAGTCATCAGACCTGGTTTAAATTTGTCTTGCATTTAAACCAGACCATGATACATCTGACTAAATCCAAAGATATCTGGTGTAAAAATATTTCATTCATGTCACTGAGTTCTCTATTGGATCTTGCTCTGGCAAGTATGTGGGAGTGCTTCTGTTGTGCAAAGAATAGAATATTAAAACTCATGGCACTGATTCTATCTAAAGAAAAGTCATTCTTCTTTTAGAAGCAGCTAAAGCCGGTGACGTACTTGGACAGCAAGGTGCTCTCACCTCGTGTTTCCAATCAGCAGGTTATTATTAGCCTGGCAAAGAGCTGGGAGAAGCAACAGCTCTGCCCAGACCTTATGCAGGATCAACCACAGCTGTGACTCCTTCTTTGTGACCTCAGGTGGCGACGCGTTTGTTGGATTACACACCAACACAGGACCCGCGTTTCATAGACGCACATGTGTCTGTAGACATGTGCTTTTACTGATTTCTTTAGGCATTATGCGCGGGCCTGGCCCTCATCTGACCAGGACCACATCTGCAGTTTGATGATATGATTTTATATGCAGCTCTCTTCTCTTTCATCATGGCTGCGCATGGAAATGTGTGGCATCAGGGGGATGGAGAAATAAACAAGTAATAAACTACACAGGCAGAAATGTTTTCATAAAATTGATTAAAAACTGTGATTAATCAGTCTCTCTGCTTGTTAGATTCCAAAAAAACAGTTGTGGTTTCTTTGCTTGAGAAGAAAATGCAGAGCTTTTTCTGCTTGTTTTAGACATCCCAGCTGCCGGACTAAGGATGGCAACGTTTGAGGGTTGGTGAGTCAGTTGGCCCCGGACTAAAATATCTCAACAATGATGAGATGGATTGGCGTAACATTTTGTACAGATATTCATGGCCCTTGGAGTCTCAGCAACAATTGGCATTTGATAAACATTCATGTCCATTTAAGGAAAGGAGGAATCACACACTGAATTTTGAACGTATCCCTGCCATCAGGTCACAGTTGTTGTGTTGTTAGTTACTGCGTTTGCAGGTTGTTACTGAGAGACGTAAGTAAAACCTCTGCATGATAAGTGTCATGCTGACTGCCAATAAATCTAATTCTAATGTCAACAAAGTCTTCATTTTGCTCGGCAGAATCTATTCATCACTGGTGGTAGGTTAAAAGACAAGTCTGAAACTCTGCTCTGGAAATTTGAGCTTAGTCTTAGAAATCTAAACTGTCATCAGCACCATCAAACCTACCCAATACCCAAGTTGAAATACATACTGCAGTAGTCATGTACCTCTACAAAGTCCAACACAAATCAGCTTAACTAAACCTAAATATGCATTAAAGGAATTCTGAAAAGCAGTGCTGACTGACTCGTGCTTCTCTTGCTGTGATCATGGCCAGTCCAGAGACCTGTGCAGTGTTTTTTTGTGCCTAGGCCTCCATCCTCATGTCCTTGGTTCCAAACGAACTAATTTCCTCTCAGACAGTAGCGATCTAGAAATATTCCCTAACAACAGTGATGTGCTTAAAGGTGGACTTTCAGCATCATAATGTTTTAGTAGCATGTGAAATATGTCTTGAGTAGAAACATGAAGGTGTTAAAGCGGTATGCATGAGAGCAGTTCAGTTCAGTCACGAATAAACTGAGCAGTGTGTGCAGTTAATATTTAAATGCTCTCTCACATTTACTGTAAAAGGTTTAAGCATCCTACGCATGTGTGTCGGAAAGATGAAATGTATGTTATGTAAAGAAAACTCTGAATCATCACCTCTGTGGGCCCATGTAGAATAACTGATAATGCTGAGTGCGTTTGTGCGGGACAATCTTAATTTGGTCTTATCGCTCCATCGTGTTCGGGTCTGAGGCCGCGATCCAGTCACACTGCAACAAATGGAATGAAAAATCAGGAGACAAAAGATACAACCTTATATTACTGAGTCTGGAGCTGACGAAGAGTTTGTGAAAAATTACTTGAATGACTCTTGCATACATCAAACGTTCACATTTTGTACACAAACACAATACTTCTGTTATGTTTCAAACATCATTTCTTCATCACTCCAAGAGGGAAGCTTCATTATGCACGCTGTCTGACAACACTTAAAGATAATTTAGTTTGAGCTGCAGGAGCAATTTCAATAATCAGTTAATTGTCAGTCATATAAAAATATTGTCTCCACTGTGTTGATTTGCTGACTTTATTCATCATATTTGGCAGTAACCTAGTGTCTTTAGGTTTTGGACTTGTCACATAAATCAAGCAAATTAAAGCTTTTCACCTTAAGCTCAAAAAAATTATTACTTCTTTTCTCCATTTTTAACATCTAACCTACATAAAAACTATTGGTATTCTACTTCTTATTTCTCGTACCAAATCTACTTTACCTTACTATATGACTATGAGTCTAGTGCTCCTTAAATGCCCTGTTTTGAATCTGAGGCAACATAAAATTCTAATTCTAGTCTACTGTTTTCTTCCTTTGTCAGCTTTATTCTGCCCCAGGAAATTACAAAAACATCGAACCTACACAAAATAGATTATATGCAATAAAACACTACCTGGACTGACAGTCCCACAAATTAGTCTGCAGCCATGGACACAGTTTTACCTTAAACGAGTCTCGGCGCTGCATTCAAGGGAATCGTCGTTCATCAAGAGCTTCACACTAAGCAGGGAGCATGCTGGGAGTGTCGGCCACTTCTGTACTGGAACTAAGCATGTTACAGATGAAAAAGACACACGGAGAGCAAAGGGTTTACAAAAAGCTGGCAGCTGGAGGCCGACAGATGTGAAGGTAGTGAAGAGACGGGACTGCAGCTTAAAATCAGGTGTTGGAAAAATGTACATTTTAGGTTCACTGAGGGAACCTTTCTGTGTGTTGACACTCAATTTTTGTGTTCACACGTCACAGCGGTAGTATCAGCAGTAAGTGTGACCTACTTACCTGTTTAAGCCCATTTTGTCCCCATATTTTCTTCATGATCGATGATCTAAGTTTAATAGAGTGCAGGTATACGTATTGCTTTCTACAAAACAAACACTCCGTCTGGTTAAGGTCAGAAACTTCCCCTTCCTCATTTGTCCATGAATGGCTCACCGAAGCACAGTAATTCGCTCCAGAGTGAGGTCATTGTCCAGCAGGACTGTGGCTGCTCTTGTTCACTGTCAACCTCGTCTTTTCTGTCAAAGGACTCTAATTTCCTGGGTACCTGTACTCATTCACCCCATTCTTTGGTTCCGCCCATTTCCTCACTGTCATCTATTGATCGAGCGCAGTGCTACTTATTCCCCTCATCTCTTGGCACTTTGCGTGACCTAAATTCCCCCCTGTGTGCTCACTAATTAGCTGATGTAAGTCTGTGTTCCCCAGGGAGGATGAGAAACCTCATTATAGAACATCAGTAAAGTGGGATTAGTTATCCATTGGTATATTTGATCCACTGCTGTCCACTGTGTGGCTACTTTTTATTGGATATGGTCGCTGATAACGCTGTATTACATGTACACACCATGTGATTCTTAGACATTATTTAGTTCTATATAAATTCTATGTGACAAGGAGCCACAGATAGCAACTGTCTCCTTCGGTGATAATGAAGTTGTCTGTCTCATCACTGTAAGAATAGATTTTGTCAAGTAAACCTTAAAAGCTTGTAGAAATTCAGAGTTACTCTAATTCCAGTGTTGAGCCCTGTATCCTCCCACTGAAGAGGATTTAATAATCAAGCCGCCCAGTGGAGGCACTGCTGCATATTTTATTTATTCACTTAATTAAGTTTCATTTACTGAGGTGTGTTTCATTAGCACACCTCATTTGGAGTTTTATGCAGGCAAAAACACCAAGCAGATGATTAAAACCCTCTGAATATTTTATTCCGGGGCCCTGTGCATCTTTTTCCACCAGCTCTGACGGCTTAAAACCTCTCTCTTTCAAGTCAATGCCAAGGGTCATACTGAAGATACAGTGAGTTGCTTAATCTGTTCGATGGAATGAAAAAAACTCTCTAATCAGCAATGTTTGACAAATGATTTATGTATCCATTTTATCAGCGAGAAAAGCTTTCTGGTTCCACCTTCATAAATGTGAAAATTAACCGTTTTAGACTTGACACTGATTGAAGTTTGATGTTTTGATTCTCGCTACTTGTCATAACTTCATAGACTGAAGTATTACTTGAAAACACGTTGCCCAAAAAAAAATCAATATGCAAGTTTTCACCTTTAATTTGTCAATCATTGTCAATTTATTGTCTTATTTGACAGAAAAATACAAAAATATACTTAGTATACTTAAAATAAACAATTCATTACAAATATAAAACCAAAGAAATTTGATTCCAAAGTATTCACCCCTTTAAACTATCTCACCTAAATCATCAGTGGAGATCAACTGAGTTGCAATGAATGTGTTTCTGGGATTGTAGCATAAAAAAGGTGAAAACCTTAAAGGGGGTTGAATCCTCTAAGGCATTTTATGCAGCAAACTATTCAAAGATGGCAAATGAAAAGAAAAAAAAAAGCTGAGAAGAAGACAGTGGTTTATTAGTAACAACTATCAAAAACAAGACATATGAAATAACATAAATAGAGGCAGGTAATTAGATATAGTACGAATGGAGTTAAATTCACTGTTACATACTTAGCAAATGCTAAGTCACGGCACACAAGTGGTTGCGTTTCCATATAGGTCAAGACTTTGTTGCATTAACTTCATGGCACAGTTTCACCCCATCCTTTGCCTTGTCCCATCTCATAAAGTAGTAAAACATTCATTGTACTTGGTAAATCAATGCACAAAAGTCTGCGTAGCTTCCCGTCTGTGTCCAGGCATCAGTCTTTCCCGTCTTCACATGTAAGGCACTGTAGCACCACTATTAGTAAAGTTTGCAGCTTAATTTAGACAATAAAAAAAACACAAAAAGTTGCATTGATAATGTGAAGAGAGGTTAATCAATAAACTGGTCAGACTGGCCTCAGCTACTGAAGCTACTAACAGTACTGTAACAAATGTATCATCAGATACCACGAGTAACTGCGGTACAGAAATGGCTAAATGTGTTTGTGGTAGTTTATAAACTGTATCATCAATATATCGTTTGTCAGACACATTTACGCACTGGTCAGTTCATATTCAAACCACTAAATGTTTTGCTTATCATTTATAGATATTTTTCTGACATTTTTAGATCAAAAAATGTATTAGTTAACTGAATAAAGTCAGCAAACAGCAGATTATAGAGAGACGACAGACAATAAAGAACAGTGCTGTAAGGATTAGTCACAAAGACAGGTGTGTATCGAGGCTTCATACTGTTTGTTTAAATGTGCATTGTGCTGCATTTATGGAATGACTGTCCAGTTATCATGACCCAGAATTTAGATCTTATCATATGTTTAGCTTAAATATGAAATATATTTAATTATTCACACTTTGAGTATTATATATGCATGCAACAAATCTGGTCATCTCAATAACAGGATACACATTTTTTTTGTTGTCGTTTAGAATTTAAGAGAAAAAAAAAATTGATTGGATGACAAAAAAAAATAGGAAGCTAAAACACATCGTGCCGAGCCAAATTATTTGTGTTACAACATGTTCCCGTGAAGAACTGGCCTGCTTCTGCTGCAAATAGCCGGCATACACAAACTGTACTGGGACAAATGCAGCTTCAAAGTTCATGCAACAGACTCACACAGTCTGCTGCTCAGGCTGTGTTTGACAGACTCAAGCCAGAAAACAGCCCGGAGGCCAGTCGAGAAGCAAAGTAGTGCTACCACAGACCTGTGCTCTGTTTCTAAACCTGTTTTAAAAGCTTCAGGGGATCATCAAATACAGTAAAAAACATAAAATGGTAGGTTCACATTTTTTCCAAGTCCACTGCAATACATCAACTGTAGTACAATACCCGCATGTCTACCCTGAAAGTGGCGGCTGAACTTATCTCGACACAGTAGAGCACAGTGGTGATTTGTTCCTCTCAAGTCTGTGCTTTGATTGAACTGGATGCATTTCTGTTCAGAATCAGGAGTGTGGGTTATTTGACCTCACACATGTTTGGCGGGATCTAATGCCCCCTCTTCACACCCCACCAGTGCACACTCTATGACGGCAACTAGGACTGAAGCTGCATATTACGTAAGATACAGTTCACCAAGTACCTCACAGAACGCTACGAAGGCTTCAATCTGTACACACATTCACGTGTTTCACTTTTTCCGAAAGGCTTAGTTCGTTCAGTTGTCAAGGACTATATTGTAAATGTAAGGTGTTGCTCTTATTTATGACATCTGGTTGTATCTAGACATGCAGAAAGTCTGTTTTTCTTTGTTTGTTTAACATTTCACTTTCTACAAATTGTGCTGCTCCAAATACTCCACGTACTCTTAGAAGTGTTGTTTTATGCTGTGTGCGGTAGGTGCCATATCAAAATGACCTAACCCTTTTACAACCTCTGATTTAGTTAAAACACCTTTAAATCTCCTAAACAACAAAGATTTATATTTTTCAATTTTTGACAAATATTTCATGGAAATAGTAATTAGTCATCTTCAGTCCTCAACAGGTGGAATTCTTGTGAAGCTGCACAAAGTAGTTTCTGCTATCTCAGTATGAGAAATGATCAGATGTGCAGCTGCATTTGTATAAACTATGAATGCACACTATATGCCAGCATTTAGTCTTTTGGGAAGTCTGTTCGTTAGTTAAGTGAGCCACACAGCTAACAAGGCCAGAGGGCAGAATGGTAATCACAGTCACTTTGACAGTGTCAGGGTAAAGGTTTCGAGTCATGTGGGACAGACTAGAGGGTCAAATGTGACAAAGACAACCAAGATAAATGGTGATGACCTTTAAGAGCAGAGTTCATAAGACCAGTCTTCATTTAAGGGACTGTTAGGAGGCTCCTTGGTTTGACGGTGTGTCGAGTGGGTCGTCAGTGTGAGCACAGGACCGAGGATGGCTGCTAGTATTTGAGGTAATGCGGCATGCGGGTCTCCCTTCCAGTTCTTCATCCTGTGAATCAGAGGCGAACTTATGCATGAGAGAAGGGACAAGGACTTATAATTACATTTCATCAGAATAATAATCGACACATTTTATCTCATTATAGAAACAGACATGTGAATAATTGGACCCTTTTTCTCAAATGATGGGGCTTTTCTTTTGTCTTGGTAATTTAACTAAATCTCTGCTGCATATTCTCAATTCAAGAAACATTGTCTGCATTTCAATATCTGTTGAAAAAAGACATTTAAAATGCTCACTTGGAAGCAATGCTGCGATGTCGTAACCATCACGTGCTGCCCTTAAATCTAGCAAGGCTGAAGCAAATATAACCACACGGTAATAAAGACATTTCATAAATATTTGTGGTACTTGTTCTGTCACTAACTTAATAATGTAGTTTGCTTCTTACATCCATTTTAACCTGGTATGTCAAGTGTTCGATCTTACAGCAACTGACCACATGTGAAGCATCTAAATACCAGGTGTAAACAGTGGCCTCATCACACGAGTACTGACCATAGGCTCCAGTATAAGATCCAGAATAAATAGAATGCTTCTCCAGACGCTTCGTTAATGACCTGGCTGGTCTCAAATCAATTGTCACTAATTACCTCTTTAGTCTGCTTTGTGTTTAAAGTTCTCAAGAAAAAAAGTATATTATCAGCTGTACAATTAAGAAGAGAACTTGCTTGAAAAAGACTGAGCTGTTCCTAATCAAAACATAGTGATACCGCTTTAATTACAGTCTCTGCTTTATTTAACTCGCTTGAACTTTGTCTTTGACAAAGTTAAAACACAATTACAGACTTTATAAGACTCTTTTTCTCAGGTGTCGATTCTGTCCTGTAACACTTAAAACATGCAGGTAAAATAAAAATAAATCCCAGCATCTTAATTACCTCTTATAAAGTACAAAGATAAATATTCACAGATCATGACTAAGAGGCAATATCTGCTTAAGTGCTGCACTTTTTAGAAGAGATCCTACAGTGTCAAGCCCTAAACCCAAATGTTCCGCACCGTGTCAGCAGTTTCCTCCCCTTCAGTGTAGCGGTTGTATAGCTCCATGTCAGACAGAGCGCTCTCCATTGCCTCCTCTTCATAGTCAGTGTGATAGTCAGACTCTTCTGATGAAGAGAAGGAGCGGAGGGCAGGAATTACAGGAAGCACGTTGTGGGTGAATAAGTTGGAATATATGGAGTGCAGAAGAGGTGACAAATGAAAGTGGGTGTTGCAGGTGAATGAGTCAGAAAAGAAAAAATGTGCAACAACAGAAGCCAAACAGAGCAGGTTGACAAGTGATGGATGGCAAATAGGTTAGAAATAGAAATAGAAGGAAGATAAAGTAGGAAATGTCAAATTATGCTGCACTTAAAAGTGTCTTTTAAATAGATTTAACTGTCCAAATTTCTTTTGCAGAGGTCCTGCTTGCCATCATCCTCATCTACAAACAAACTGTGTATACTCTACTACTACTCGTGTATGTATGAGTGTGACAGCTAAAAGAAAACCCATTCAGAACAAAACACAGCAAAACTGGTTTGACAAACATAAAGAACATTACAGGCCTTCTCATAGGCACTGTGTGTGTCAAGTTTGATCACAGATGTGGTTGAAAATGAGTGTGCCTGTAGTTTTACCATCCACAACAGCCAGTTTGACAGGCTCGATTCGGGACACAATTTCTGCCAGGTCAGTGAAGGAAGCATTGGGACAGGTCACCACCTATAAGACGCAAACACACACAAAAGAAACAGATGAATTAAATCAGCTGTTAGAGAACAGTGATGTCATTCACTTTAAAACAAACACTACTGTGAAAACTGAATTTACTGGAAAATAGATTTCTTTTTGAACTACACTAGTTAGCATTCTGTGTTTTAAAATCTGTGCCACAAGCTTTTATTTTATGCTGCATTTTGTGCGTGCGTTGTAGGATCCATCATAGGAAGAGATGCATTATTTTCCCCTGAGAGTTGCACCCTACAGTAGCATCTCAAAATAGATAAGGCACTCATTAAATGCCTATGTGGGATGGCCATTGTTTTAAACTATGAGAACTGTATTTATTTATAAGACAGCTTTAAGCATCACTTTTACAAGAATAGCTGTGGAACCATCCCCTCTATTTGTTAGTTAGTTGTTTCGGGACTATCGTCATATCTAGTGTCAGTCCTTTCAGAATCAATTCTTCTCTTCTTTATTTTTACATCGTTACCCAGATTGGGAGTAAATATCTCATCTTGCTTTGACATCAGTTTTACTTCACTTAGCCAGTCCACTTGAAAAACGCTAGGAACCAATGCCGTGTACTGCTGTGTAAATCTGTTTCTCTGTACTACTTCATAGTGTTAATGTTACTGCTTAGCAGTGTAGCCCAGGGCCTGATCCAGGCAACGACACTGTTAACGACAAACGGCAGTAAAGGATGATATATTGTAGAAACAATGGCAATGAGATAAATATGTAGTCTGTGTTGTTTCTCAGTTCTTTGAATATGCATCTTTCACAGTATTTCCATGTTTTCCCTCCTTTCACTTTTACATTGTTATTGCTTTGAGTGTTGTGGAACTCCTGGTGTTTGTCTTTCAACATGTTCTCCACCACTCCACTGCGACTCCATACGTCAAACACAGTCTTGCCATGCTGGTATCCCACCTCCTACATCACCCACACACACACACACACACACACAGTTCACATATTAACATACATAACAAAATCATTAAACAATATATTGGAAAATCTAAAAACAAATCAAATTAAAATACTTTACAGAGTGTGTCTGATAACTATAACTGAAACCAGCTGTTTTATAATAACTTGTAAATGATATAAAACTAAGTTAAGAAACAGAATCTTAACAAACTTACAGCAATTTCGTCAAACTTGCCAAACTCCAGTGTACGGTATCTGTCGATTGGAGGTCTGATGTACTCGCAGTAGTCACTGTTCTTCACAGACTCCAGCTGCCTGACACAGCACACATAAGCAAGTCGAGTCTGAATCTCTCCCATGTTTAACACCTAAGAGGATGAGTGTAGAACAGAACATATGCATCACTAAGAAACACTTAAAATATTCTCATTGATATTCATAAGATCCATTTATTTTTAAAACACATCTTTGCACAGTCTGTTGTGTCTTTATTTTTAATCAATCTATTACCTTTACTTTCTCAGCCAGGGGGTTGAGGCGTTTCCATAGCAGCCACCAGCCTGAGAGCGAATCGCCATAATTAGTGAGGTTGGTTTCATCCCGGCTTCCCACGTCAATAGCTATCACCACTTTGGCCCCCATGGAGCGTGCCACATCAGCTAAGAAATGAGGAGGAGATAGAAACAAAGGGGTATGAGAAAAAATTTCAAAATAAAAAGTACAAACACAGCTAATCAAATATATCACAGTAGTGTGAACAAATGACAAGGGCAGGTATAATAAAACTCTAATCAATGAATGAACATACCAGGCAGGTTGTTGATGTAGCCTCCATCCATAAGTAGATGTCCATCTTTGGGGTCGCAAAGAGGAGGCAGATACCCAGATAGAGACATGCTGGCACGAACGTAACGCCACAGAGAACCTCGAACAAAAAACAGGTCACTTCTAACGTCTATGGCTAGTAAGCAGGATGTATTTTATTTAAGTGACATATGAGTAAACTACTGAAATAGATTAAATCAAACCAGAAAGTGATCCAAAAATGTTTTTGAGTGCTTAACTAGAAAAGGAAACTGATGGAGTACTCTACCTACCATCAGTGTGTACTCGCATGGTTGATGCAGTGATGTCAGTTGTGATATTAAAATATGGGATCCAAAGGTCCTGTACACAAGAGGTTACATCAGAACATATCAACACAATAGAAACAACACTAACACTAGTTAAGACGTTTTTAACCCTCTTGGGTAAATTCAGGGCCAATGGTTCCAGGTTCAGTGCCACTTTGACAGGAACCAGGACCCGAATCACTGAGCCTAAGGTTCATGGAAGATGCTTAATCAACCCATAGAGTGAGATCAAAAGATGCATATCCTGTACCACCATCATTCTCTGATCGAGATCAATAACTTCACTCACTTCTATTTGTTTACTCTTGAAGACATTGCTGATGCTCGAGTTGAAGGCAGCACCAGTGAACATGGACGTGACTGGATACGTCAAATCCAGAACTTTCTGAAACACTGAAGTCATTTCCTACAGAAAAAGAAGGAGACGAGAAAAGATGAAATCGTTTCCCCAGCACAACTGAGCCTACTGTGCCACTTTCTCGAGAACAAAGCAGAATCCCCAAAATAAAGTTATAGTGTATGCAAA
>JAUMHF010000014.1:11050789-11063861 GCA_032359275.1 Microctenopoma steveboyesi | reverse complement strand
TGTTTACTGTGTGTGTTTGTAAATACTCTGTGAATCCTGCTCTCTGGTCGGGGAGATGGGTCTAAGGTTCAGCAGCGGAGGTGGCAGGCACCTTCAAAGTTTCCCCAGGAACTTTCTAGTTTGATATTAGGGTGCAGCAACAAAGCCAGCAGGTTCTGCAGGAGGTGTCCAGAACCAAGGACAGAGCCTGAGGAAAGGGAGCTATATACGCTCAGACCAATCCTATCCCATGCTCTGTCTGCAGACCTAAACGGGAGCTAGTATTACAAATGAGCTATTTAATAAAATGACTAAAAAGCTTCTGTATTTTAATGCGCATCCAGAACTTTATGTACAACACTTTGTTTACTTCTTATGGTTAATTAGAACAGTACAACTTAACAATTGCAGACTATTAATAACGGAAATTATGTACAATTTGCATCCCTACAACTACAGAGCACAACTCTCATGCATTATTACTAATAAAGGATTAACCCATCTGAGTTCTAATAGTACAGAGAAGAGACTTCAATGATTATTAAGCAACAACTTGGGATGCAGCTTGAATGTGGTGGTCTATTACAAAAACTAGGGTCATGTTTTTTTAACCCTTACCATTGCCCATTCTTTGGCCCTAATCCTCATGCGACTGTGGCTGCGGTCCTCAGCATATAGTGCCCCCATCAGGGAGCCAATGGAAGTGCCACCAATGATGTCCACAGGGATTCCAGCCTCACAGATTGCTCGCATTATCCCTACTTGGGAACAACCCCTGAACAGGAGAGTAGACAAACTGCATATAACAACATTTCAATGCAACTATTTAACTAAAGAGACACCAATACCCAGCAATTTAAAGGACTGAAATGAAAAGTCTCAGACAATTACAAAGTCCACTAGATACTAAAGGACACACCATATTTCAAATTATATTACCTGGCCCCTCCTCCTCCCAGGACAAGGGCAATAGCATTGCCTGTGAGGACTCGAGCCAGGCGGGAGAAGTCAGAGTGGCGATCTGCTGGCTTCTCAAACACACGCTGGTACAGCTCCAACTAAAACAGAAATGTTACTGAAGTAAAACAGGAAAAACAAGCAGGATCAAAAGACATAAGACACAAATATATCAAATAGAAAATACACAGCACTGTCAAACTTAATGAATCTTTAAATGAGGTTAGGGGGTAAACAAACAGATGAGGACAAACCAATGCGCTTTGATCTGCAGATGACTAATGAAAACAACATTTTTTTCATTCCTACCAATTTGGGCAAACTCCTCTTGGAGAAGACCCTTCGGGGACAAGAGAGGTGGAGATGTCTGGAGATCCAGCTCCGCATGTTGAGCCAGTCCACAGTGCCCTTGGGTGGGGGGCCGTCTTCTCTGTGCAACAGCACCAGTTGCTTCTGGGCTCGTACAGCACTTCCTTCCAACATACGCTCCAGCTAGAGGGGAGGCATCAAACACAGATGTTTAGAACATTTTATAGGCCACACAACTTTAGAGCAGCTCCTGTGTGAACAGACTGGGCAATAGCTAGAGGCTATGTGAGGTTTAAGCAAGTCAAATATTAGCACGTGTACAGGTATGTGACTGGAATATTCATGTTTGAAAATAACTTCAGATGTGATCATTTAAATATACATTTCCGGGGGATAAACGGTAATTACTGGTGCTCCTGAACGGGAAATCTAATCAAAAAACGCTAAACAGTCTGAGAGGAAGTGGACAGGTGATGCATAAAAGGTTGGTACACGTGCAAGGATGTCTGTGTGTGCCCTGAAAGATAAAATCAAACATTTCATTCTGTACCTGAGCAAATATTGATCCATCTTCCCATCTCTCCAGCCAACTCCTGTTGTATGGGGATACATTTCCTTCTTTTCTATGCCCATTTCCTCTCCATCAGCTGGACCTGCATCTCGTTTCTAACCCCAACTCTTTCTAAGTCTAACCATTTCTCGTTTCTTCCATATGCCACTGAGTCAAACCCAAACCATTCAAAGCCAGTGTAATATCACTTCAGACAGGCCTTTTCCTAATAACTCACATGCACAGCACAGACTGAACAAGAACTTCCAAACAAATGCTGGTCTTTGTCTTGTTAAAGAATCATACTGTTCTTATAGTCATCAAATACCATGAAAACATTAATGCCAATACCAAAGTGTTCTGCAGTAGCTCAACCGTCTATGAATGTGTCCTGTCACCAACAGGGTCCGTAAAGTAAAGTATGTTACGTGTACATGGTGAAGACTGCTGCATTTCTCCCTGTGACATAGACCTTCATTATCATAATCCATTATCATCAACATTAAAAATGTATTCATTATGATGAATATGGTTATTGTAGTTTGAATTAGTCCCAACATATAACAGGGACAAGACTGATGAAGGGGTTTGAAGAGCTCCCCTCCCCCCTTTCTTCCTGTTATGCATCATCAGATGAGTAATAATCCGAACTAGATCTTTCTATTTGCTGCGATTATTAACAAATTAATAATCTATTCATTTTGAAAACTAAATGAAAAAGTTACTGATTCTGGAAACAGTTGTATGTACTTGTGTATAAACTAAATCATTTGGACTACCTTTGCCAATAATTCACCACTCACTTCTCCAACATAATCCTAAAACCTCACCTCACCAACAGCGGGCTCCTGCTCCCCAATGCCCACAATAATGATGCAGTCAGCCTGACGGATGCACCGCTGTGTCCACGGGGTCAGCGTGCAGTCTGTCTGGTAAAGAACTATGCGATGAATGTCTTCCTGTTGGCCCAGCCAGCTAGACAGACGGTACTCATGGACACTGAAGAAGAAAGGAGTGCACTAATGACAGAAGGCATTGTCTAGCTGGCAGCAGACAGTGGATCCATTTTCCTTTGGTGCCAATAAAGCATACCTAAACTGATTTTAATGTGTGAAGCAGAAAGAGAAAATCTCTAGAGGAAAAAGAAAATGGACCAAACTGCTGATGGACAGAGGAACAGACTAGCTGTTCATATGTTTGTTTAACCCTTATGTAATTTATAATATCGTACTGTACCTGTCTAGTGCTGCAGCGCCCAGTCGCTGTTTGATAATATCACTGGTCAAAAGAAGAGTGGGACCTGTATGGGAAAGATTACATCAGTCACTAGGTCTGATTGAAGCACTTGACACAGACAATCAACATGTTTTAGAGCTCTGCTACCTTTATCTGCTGCTTTAAGAAAAAGTACATGAGCAATTGAAAATGAGTAAGCAAGCACTCTGACGGTAATTAGGTTAAGAACACGTCCTGTCAGTTCCGTCCCCTGCTTTTGGGAAGGAACAAATTTTAATACCTGTATTTTTTTTACCTATTGCAAGAAGTGCATGTTGCAGCTCCAGGGTGAAGGCAGTGAGAGGTACCTCCTCTGACACAGGCAGGACTGTCACAGTGGAGAGGTTAGACGCTTGGTTCCCTGCATCCCACTTACTGCCTGGAGTATGAAGGGCTAAACTGCGAGCTGGAAACAGATACAGTATATAGTACATAAAGATCCAAGTCTCCACAGTAAGCCAGTGGAACAAATCAAGTGTCAATAAGAAACAGCGTGAACAGAGATGTGTAACAGATGGGTTGCATGATAAGCAAAGCCAAAAGGTAGAAACAACACTACACGCATTGTACACACACACACAGATACACACACACCTGTCAGGGGGCCATTGACCTGCTGGAGGATCTTCTGTCCTAGTAAGTGGATCAACCTGGTGACAACCTGAGATGGACACAACATATTGTCCACATTATTGTCTAGTTTAGGGGGAGGGAAGCCCGGTCCTAGAGAGACACAGCCCTGCTTCCAATTGGCTGAATACACTTGATCCATTTTTCTAAATCGTACAAACAACATTAACTCGATTTAATTTAACGCTTGAGGTTCAACCTACCTGTGGGAACTTCCTCTTGATTGAGCTGAGAGCCCCTTCTGGTAGCTTGGCCAATTCAGAGTCACGTACAGCGTGCACAGTGGTGGCTCTGTTCTGATGGGTCAGAGCCTCTACCTACAGAAAAAGAAACACACACATTCACATTTTTCCTTTCCAAAAAGGCTTTTTCCACTAATTCCATAACATAACAAACAATGAAAGGAGGTGATACTGTGTTATTAGTCTCCTGAGTTTTTACATATAGTTTTACACTGCATTACAAACATTTGATTTATTTAATACTTTAGACACAAACCATATACAATAAATATTGTGTTTTTGTTTAATACTGTATCTTATGATCTTATAAAGATTTTGGGATATTTAAAAAAACGTATAAATTGAATATAAATTTTAATAGTTTGAATACAAAAAGATAGGCTATAAATAAGATCCCTTCGCATCAATCGAATCTGACAGCAGCACGATGCATATAGACTAATTCCAGCACTATTTGGAAAATGTAAGTAGTGCTGGAATTAGTCTATATTTAGAGTTTCACAAGACAAGAACAAGATTGATTGTCATGTAGAGGTGAATATGCTATTATGTATATATCAAATCTCCAAATTTGATATACACTGAGAAAAAAAACTGCACCGTTTGTACTGATCAACAATCTTTAATATTTAGCAAGGTACCAGTGGAGAAAATTGTGGATATTACTTTCCAGACTACTACCCATCGCCCGCCTTGTAATCATAGTTCTTACCACTCCAATCAGGTCACCGCGTCCATATTCGCCTGTCAGCTCCTTCTTGCCATCCTCCTTCATGATTACAGAGCGCAGACGACCACTCAGCACTATGAAAGTACTGTCGGATTTCTCTCCCTGCCTGAAAAATATGCAAACAACCTTGTAAACGCGTGATTTTCTATAATGTAATTTCTGAAAACTAGTTTTCCCCGAGATCATCGGTAAAACACCTGTAGACGGCCCTGCCGGCTTCCACAGCCATCCAGTCGAGAGCAAAGTCTATCTGTCTGACAAAAGAAGACATCCTCTTCACCACTGTGTGAGCAACATTCAACACTACTTTTGGCTCCACACGCATTATCCTGAGGAGGAGAGGAAAAAATCTACTGAAAAAGAACATCGTCAGAGCTTTGCTTTGAATGCTTTTTGTTGAATGTTAGTGTTTAAGCTTAAGTCTACAGCTCTACAAATCCAAACAAACGGCAACTACACATCTTGTTAAAAATATGTTACGTTTTTGATCTCCGATGGTTCATTTTGTGAGTTAGTTTTTTTTCCATTAATAAAATGAGCTAAATAGCTTAAAATCCTTATGGAAATGTTTCATATTTTTATATCTGTTACACAGTTTGTCTTCATCCTTGAAATGTAAAGCTTTTGCAGCTAATATTCTTTGCCTTTGTAGAGCAGAACGCCACAATTCATAGTAAGTCTTTTCAACTTTTTTTCACATGACTGACTCATAGAAGTGGGTTTTGGAAATTGAGAGGAAGCTGCAGTCTCGCTGGGCTCGCACGGTGAAGATGAGCGGCTCTCCAGTCAGGACAGCGAGATGGCCAACAAGCTCTCCAGGGTGTGTCACAAACAGACGTGTGTCTTCTACTCGGTCAATCATTCGCTGGTAAACATGGAGGAGGCCAGATATCACAAACTGGATGCTCACTTCCTACAGCCCCGAGAGAACGACAGATGAGACGAGAAAACATTTAACAGTAGGTATTTAAAATGTCAGAAGTCATGAGATCAACTCAAACACTTATTTCACAGCATATGTTGGGAATATTACTCAAATAGTTTTGTGCATTGTTCTAGATCAGGGGTAAACTTGATTTATTACCTAAATCAAGTTTGTGCCAGTAGAAATATATGGAGACACAATAAATGATAATTACTGCATTCATGGATTTTTCTCTGCTTAGAACAAAATGAAAAATGCGAATTCATCAAGTGATTCAGACGAGAGCAAACGTACTAAAGTGTGGAAACCCCGCTCATTTAGCTCTGTGGTTCAGTTTAGCCTTCGTTGTTGCGAGGGCCTGAGGGTGAATCTGTTCAACTTTACAACATTCCTGGAAAATACTGCTAAATCAACAAGCGTAAAAAATAAGGTGGAGTACAGGACGTCCACTCCTACAAGAACTACTTTTCATGTTGGCAGGAGCCAAAACTGAAAAAATAGTCATGTGACAATGGAAAACCCCTCACATTTAATATCTAGTGTTATAAAACAGAGACATTCACTGGTCTGGTTTTTAGGTCTGACCTGGTCTCCCTGACGAGCCACCACAGAACCAGCTTTGACATGATGAAGAGTCACTCTACCCTCAAGCAGACTGGGATCCTGCAGCCAAAAGAAATATTGAGGATATCTGATTTATTGCTCAAACATCATAAAAACACAGAGCTTTACTGATGTATACTGCATGTTACACAATGTGACACATTTCATGTGTGCTGCATAAAGTACATACACTGCCTTTATGGCCTCTCACCTGCAGCTGGATGATTCCCAGTAGGTCTTTTTTTGCCGCCTGTAGGACTGTGCTGCTCTTACTGAGGAGGATGGCGTCACCATGCCCCCCATTGTCTGTGTAGTGAAACACTTCAGAAGGAGTGTGCAGCATCGTCACACTCTTCTTCAGATTGGACTGCAAAGAAAGACATAAGAGAGTGAATAGTAGAGGAACAAAAGGCATAAGAGTCAATGGTGTTACATATCCATGTAAAGACGTGACATGTGGATGAGGTATTACTCTGTGAGTGACAGGACTGGATGGAGCATCATCAACAGTCACCCGCGCTCGCTCATAAGCCATGTTCAGTTCAGTACCTGTAAGAGGGAACATTGTAGATTTCAGGCACAACCGTGTCTATCGGTAGATGTGTGTCCTTTTTTTCCAGATCAGTGACTGTGATAAGTCTATGCAGGAAATTAATACCGACATATCAGCCATTTGGTGACCGTCTGACACAGCGACCTACCTGAACAGTCAGTGGGTATCGAGGTGGAACGCTGCTTCCTGTAGCTGTCTTTTACACCATCTGTTTAACGTCAAGTAATGTTGCAGCACTAAATCAGTCCAAATAGGTCCCAAAACACAATTTTTAATTGACTGTGTGGTGTATGAGCTGTGTGCAACGATTTAACCTGTCTCTGCAAGGCTGTCCGTGTTCCCAGGCGGTACCTCGTCCTGCAACTGAAGACGCCGAGTCATCTTCCCAGAATTTGTCTCACTCATCACGCTGATTATATGGGTCAAGGGCACAGCCTGACATTCCTATCAATTGGTAATAGTAAAAAACACATTATCAGACCACATTACTAATTACAATGAGTTTAGAGGTGAAGAATATTATTGGTAAGCGCAAAAACATTGACTTGAAAGCACATTTCTAAAAAAAAATAAAAGAATGCATACAAGTATTTTACTCTTACCCCTTTTTCCCTCATTTGAGAATTACAAATATTTACTATAATAATCAATATTCAAATCTAGTTCTGAATTTGTGAACATATTTCCACAAAATTAAGAACAATTTTTTGTAAGCAAATCAGAGGCAACCCAGTTTAAAGGTTACATCATTTTCTGTGGCGGGGTGGTAATAATTATAATCATTTTCACTGGGCATTGTGGAGGAATGAGTGATGAGACTGTGCTTAATGTTGTGTGAAATTAGCTTGTTTGTTTGTGATTGTGCGTGTGTGCTTTTTCTGGTTGTCTATGTACAAATTCATAACCAGAGTTGCTTAGGTGCCTCTAGGTGTAATGGTGTATGTATACACACAAATGTGTGCACTAATTAATTTCCCTCCTACCGGATTGAAGAGCTCAGTGGTTAGGCCCAAATAGTTATGTAACGCCAAGAAGGTGACTCTTTGTAGGCGCACCATGATTATCTGCAACACATACAAAATCAAACACTGGCGTAAACAGAGCAGAAATTGTTATTCATCTGATTACAGTAACATCTAACTAAAACCAAAAATGGCTGTGTTTTATTTAGAGGTGTATCCCAGAGGGAGGACAAAATATTTCAATGATCACACAGTGGTTAGACAATGTGTTACCTGAATGACGCGCACAAGAGTTTCCGGATATTTCTTAAATACTGACTCAAAGGCTGATGCAGGTAAGCGTAAGATGGTGGAGCGTGTTGCTGCCCTTGCTGACACAGTCTTGTATGGAGCTGGGTAACCCTGGCAAAAGAGAGAAATATCATTTACAAATGAATAGATGGTCAACTCTACTTTTGTCTTTAACCGCCTCATCAGATTTGTCCATGAAATAATGTAAAGTCTTCCAGTATTTATTAAAATATACAGTATATAGTAGTGCTGAAACATAAAGAGTCGTTAACTGTATACAGTAGTATATAGGTATAATAATACAAGTATCACAAACAAAACACAGGATGCCTTGGACAAATTATGGCAGCAACAGATAAACAAGTTAAGCTGCATAAGAAGTACAAAAAAAAAGATCTAAACAAGATGCTGCAGACAACATATAAACAGTAAACATAAAGACAGAACTGTTGAACAGACAGATCAGAGGACATAAGGAAGGAAGTTAAATGTGCAGATGGTCAAGAAATAAGGAACTCACAGTGATGACGTCCAGAATACTGAGCAGACTGTGGACACTGTCTCCTGGAAGTACATCCTTTACGACTGGTTCTGTACCATCCTTTACAAAAAAGAAAAACACAAGAGGTCACTCTTTTTAGGTTATGTGAAAAAAGCATTTTAAAAACGACAAGTTTTCTTTAAACTTCTTCTTCTCAGCAGATTTCACTCTTTTAATACTGTCTTGCTACTACCTAAACTCAGTGCACAGAATAACTGTAGTAACTTTATTTAACAGTAATTAAAAAAAAGGAATTCAGAGTGTATCTATGTTCCATCCACATACGTTCTCTTGGATGCAAAGCTCGAGTCGTCCATCCTGAACCACGTAGATGCTGTCATCATCATCTCCTGGCCTGAACAGAACTTCGCCCTCCTGCAACTCAATAAAGATCATGTGGCGACACAGCTCCAGGAACACAGGCTTCTCAAAATGACCCAAGACCCTGGTACAAGTGGTAAAATAAACACATTATAAATTAAAAGCATGAGGAGAGAAACAAACTGTAAGAAAGGTTGAAGACTTGCCTACCTGACATTCTTCAGCATATAGAGGACTTCAGAGGGCAGATTGGAGCTCTGAACATCAAACTCTGTCAGGTCAGCCTCCAGCAGTGAGGAGGGCGGTTCTTTGGGCTGCAGGGTGGGAGGGTCTTTACGGATCCTAAGGATTCTTTGACAGGAAGCAGAAAAAATTAAATTACACTCCAAAATGTAATATACTGACTTCGACAAGAGTAATTTATAACCGTGTCATAGCTTACTTGCGAGCTATGCTTAGAACTTTGGCTCTTTTACGTATGCGTTGTGGTTGCTTCGATAGTGAGGTAGAGGATGAAGGAGGAATTGCAGATAGTGTCTGGACCTTAAAAAAGAAACAAAATAGAAGATTTTAAGGTGTGCAGATTTTGTGCGATTGTGTGTGAATTTGAAATTATAAAACATAGCAATATAATATTATAAAGATCTGCATTCAGTTAAGTAGTTTTCAGTCTTATTGTATTAAGGTGCATAATAATGATAAATTACAGGAGTATAATACATTATATTGCAGTATTACATGCAAGAGTGCAGTCTAATTATTGAAGTTAATATCAAAGCTTTGTGTGTTTACCTAAATTCAGTACACAGATGTTTGTGTAGGAGTGTGAGACAGAAATGAAAATAGAGAAAACCTTTCGCATTATTTTCCTTCCATAGAAGAGCACTTTATCTCTTTTTCTGAAGCGATACTGAGGTACACCGTGCTGCTGTTGACCTTGTTACACAAGCCAAAAACAAAAAGAAGATAAAGTCTTTAACAGATAAGATAACCCCATACAAAATCATCCAGGGTGCTGGGACATATAGATCAACAATTATAAATAATTATTAAAACCAAAAGTAATTCAATGGGCACAGCAGCTTCTCCAGGCTGAAATTATGTATGATTTCTAATGAAAGTCCAGCGTACTTCATTTTTATTTATTTTTTAGATAGTTATTTAAAATTACATTCTGAAGACAATTCGAGACTTTACAAAACATGAGGCTCAAGAAGAATTTTTACTTACGGGCAAGTTTAAATCTCCTATAAACAAAGAGGACCACAATTCCTATCAGAGAAACTGCAACTGCAGCTCCAATAAGTGCACCTGTAAGCTAGAGAACAGACAAGAGCAGAGTATTTCACATGCAAAGGCATTGTAGTATAGCTGCAACAGGACAGAATATATGAGTAACATTACTTAAAGTTGTTTCTCAGCTAAATACTAACTATTAATTCTGAGCAGGTTTTTGATTGTGAGCCATGTTCACAAATTATTCAATAAATCCAAAAGTTAGTCATTAGTAGTTAGCCATTAGCTAACTTTTGGACCCAATTCTACAGAATATTTATGAAGGGCATCCTGACCTGAGGGGATCACTGTGTGGTAATATAATTCAAATAGACCTTAGATCGAATACACCAAGTGAGAGGAAAGCTCTCCAGAGAGTCACTGAGACTGCAGAGAGTATCATCGACTACCATATGTCCTCTTTAGACATTCTGTACATCTATCGTTGCAATAAAATTATGGACACTGTTCAGGTAAAGGAACTCACACCTGAGACACCTCTGGCCACAGTAGGATTAACTCCAACATGACTAGAAGACTAACATTTTCTTTCCAGCAGCCAGACTGGATGCTAAAGATATTTAGTTAGGGCTGAAATGCCAGATGAGCACAAACACCTGAACTAAAGTTTTTTTTCTATATGTAATGACAAATGGAAACATGTTATACAAAGGCAGTGTTGGCACTTGAAATCTTATTTCATACCATGGTGGTGTGCATCCTCTCCTCCAGAAACAGTTTCACTCGTGAACTGATTTCATTTTTGCTGGTCGCCAGCATCTAAAACAAAGATGTTGTTAACACAGTTACTAATTGCAAGTAACAGTGCTGCATTTTTACAGTAACATAATATCTGGTTGATCTTTTTTTTCAAAACTAAAAAAAAAAAACTGTGGTACATACTGAACTTGCCCATCCACACAATTCTCTATCATCCGCTTCATGGCAGTCCATCCTGTAAGACAATAATGCTGATAAATACCAGTCCTTTAACCTAAGCGTAACCTGTTACTGAGGTAGAATCAAAGTAGTGGTATATGTGACTTGTATATACAAAGACAAATATATTGTAAGGATTACAAATTGCTAGGAAAATTAGAAACTGTAAAATAAATTAGAGATGTACATATGTACATTGCAAGATCTGAGTGTGTGGTAGAAATACTGAATGTAGATCAGGATATTTTGTGCTCAGCCAACTCAATACAATATACAAACACGTATCTATGTTGAAAACAAAGTGCACCAGCTTCCCTCATCGTCATCAAATATAACATCATGACTTGTCAGCGATAAGCTGCTATAATTGACTAATAGTTGTGACAGTTGATTTTGAAAACAAGAGGTTTGTTTACGCTGATAACTACATTCTGAACGTTAGCTTACGCATAACGTTAGGCTACAATAACATTAGCTAGCAGCTAGCTGTCAGGGGTTAGCCGTTCAGCCGGCTATTAGAAAGTTACAAGTTAACATCACATTCAAACATTGTGGCATAAGATCTGTAAAGAAAACACCACGCTTACTTATCAAGGATGTCTTGCATGTTGCTTCAATCTGGTAACACTGCCAAACGGACAAAGCAACAGAGTTAGCACGTAGCTAACAAAGTTTTCTGCGTACTATCACGTGATCGGCCCCGCCCATGTTTCCCAGTCTACCAGTAGTGTTTCTGATATCAGCCGTTGACTTGGTGACGTTTAAACGGGCTTTCCAATCAGAGACGGGACCGAGCACATCCTGGACCGACTTTTCACAAAATTAAAAGGATGACAAAAAATTGTAAAATAAATGTTAAAATATTTATATATCTATACACAGACACGACGCAATTTTAACAATAAGAAGTAAGGTTTTTACTCTGTTCAGTCAGTAGTATAACAGCACAATATTGTACAGTAATCCACCAAATTTGAGTTGTAAATATTTAACTTAGTGTGCTACATTTATTTGACAGTAGTCAATGTTACTTTAATTAAATTATTGTTAACTAAAATTAAACTAAAAACTAAAATCAAATTAACTAACACATTCACCTACTACTTTATAATATGTGTTATTATAATTTGTATGAAATTAATTCTCTCGGGGGCAGACAGATGTGGAAACATTTGACATACTTCTGAGACATTTCTATAAGATCACAACAGGGATTAAAAGAATTGTACAAATTAATATTTATTTTTTGCAACAAATTACATTATGACAACAAAATTTGATGTATGCTACTTTAATTCTATACTCCTATATTCACAATTACACTGCAAAAGCCTACCTATGTAATCGAATCAGTAAAGATATAAGTATATAAGATATAATAACCTGCACTAGATTTTATCTCCATATATTTAATAAACACTACATACATTTAACATCTACGACACAATAAAAAATATACATTTGTATATGTCACTATAGCAGAAAACTAGGTAATGTCTAATTTCTCTGTTTGTGCACTGTACAGTTCTAAAAATGGTTGCCAGGTCTACCTATAAGCACTCTTGGAAATGAGACATATAGATTAGGTGATTAAAACTGTGAGTGGGCTTATTTAAATGTTAAATAAATGTACTTGAACAATGAATTAAATGCAACTGTTGAGACAGTTGTTATCAACATCTAAGGCATCCCCTATAATCACGTTATATGTACTAAAAACTTAATTAGAGAAAAAGTTTGAGAATTCAGACAAAAATTCGGAGTAAGGGACAGGAGAGCTGTATACTATAACAAATGAAATATTATTTTTTCTTTTTTTTAGTTTGGGAGAGTGTAAGAATGAGGCTCTCGAATGAATTATAACTATGTTTAGGTGGTGGTTAACAAGCTGCAGTTGCATATTGTTACTACTCCTCGATCCTGACCTGTGCTTCTCGGAATATGATCATTAATATGACTTGTGGGGGGGGGGGTCGCCATGTTTATCCTA
>JAUMHF010000014.1:11013995-11043985 GCA_032359275.1 Microctenopoma steveboyesi | reverse complement strand
TACGTTTTGATATATAGTTTGTTAGTGAAAGATAAAAACTGACTGAAGGAGAGAAGAAAGAGTCGATAGAGAGCTCAGCTGAACTTCAGCTGATTGGATTGCATCATCCACTCTTCCTGTCTCCATTAAAATGAATGGAGAAATTTCCGGATTTTAATCGGTGACATAAAACTTAAACTGCTCTAATAGCAAAGCCAAATAAATGAAACAACAAAGTTTGAACTGTGGTTATAATCCTGTTTTTTTATGGGGATTAAATATTTTTTAAGAATGTTCTTCCTGACTGGAGGGAATTGTGATAAAACCTTCATATTTAAAAAAAAAACATCACAATCTAGCAAATTATACATTTTGCATACACTATAACTTTATTTTGGGGATTCTGCTTTGTTCTCGAGAAAGTGGCACAGTAGGCTCAGTTGTGCTGAGGAAACGATTTCATCTTTTCTCGTCTCCTTCTTTTTCTGTAGGAAATATACGGAATAATAAGATATAAATAAATAAATAAAGAGACCAGTTTAGAGGTGGAGAATAGTAGGTGCCTCCATTAAAATGAATGAGAGGCAGGCGAAGCCATGCACTGCCTCCCATTTTTTTTATATGGCAGGCACCTAATAAATCTAATCTATAAAGAGACCAGTTTAGAGGTGGAGAATAGTAGGTGCCTCCATTAAAATGAATGGGAGTCAATGCATAGCCATGCATTGACTCCCATTCTTTTTATATGGCAGGCACTTAATAAAGAAGCCAGTTTAGAGGTGGAGAACAATAGGTTAAAATGAATGGGAGGCAGTGCATGGCTTTGCCATGCACTGCCTCCTATTCTTTTTATATGGCAGGCACCTAATGAATGTGTTGTGAGGGAGTCGTGTATAATGAACAGAGAATCGTCCCAAAAACAAAACCCTGCAGAAATACGTATCTAACTTGTGTTCACGTCATTAACACGAACACTTTGGGATCTATCTAACAGACATGATTCAAATTAGTAAGCTTGTTTAGAAATTAATTCATAATTTAAACGCAACAAGGAGGAGTAAGAGGAACAATCCGCGTTTTTACGGGAACCTTCACTTGCTTTAGCTATCAGTCTTGTAAATTTCTAGTAAATCTGTAATTAACAAAGATAAAAAAAATATCTTGCACCAATCTCTTTGGGTTGTGAGAAAAACAAGTACTGTCACATGTGAGGAAGGAAATCCTTTTTTTGTCATCTCATCCGTGTCTATATTCACAGAGCGATGGCAGCTGAAGTACTCAGATGTACTACTTTGTGTAGAGTTAGGTAGAATTAAAGCATATCAGCATTTCCATTAAAATATATTTAATTTGTTTTTGTGAGCAGCCAACAGTAACAGCACTCAACATGCAGAATGATGCACATTATAGATAAAATATAGTATATCACAATAATAATTGATGTTGAGGTATAAAAATGATGTATTGTAGTGTATGAATGTCCACCATCAGAAAAAGCTCCAAAAATAATATACATTTGCAGTGATTTCATGCATCACTGCAGAAAATTGTTGAACCATTCAGCATTTCTTGTGTCATACTTGCAGCACCTTAAAAATATATCCAATTTTCTTTCATCCCCATAAACATTCTCCAAATGTGTATTTATTTACTTAAAACATGTGTGGTAAACAATTAGTGAATTACTTTTCATTTTATAATCAAGTTGAATTAAAATGAAATGTCTTAGCTTCACTCACTAGCAATGAGTCACTGGGGTGTGCTCACCCTTGTGTAACCCCGTCTTCATTTTAGAGCATGCCCATTACTTCCTCTTTTGCCACAACTGAGCACATGTGGCAAAAATCTTCTCATTACTTGTTGTTCTGCTTTCAGTGTTGCAATAGAGACAAAGAAGCTAAATAAGTGTTACATTTTCTAGAAAGCAGGAATTGAAATTGAAAAGGGTCTGACTCATTGAGACGGCAGGAGCAATCAACACAAGGCTGAGCTCAAATCATTCTGGACGTTTGAGAGAGTTTCTATAAAAGGAGCTGCGTTTTGAGGTTTCAAGTCAACCATCGCATTCCTACCAGAAGTGGTATCAATGGTGACGGAGGATGGACCACAGACCAGTCAACCCATGAGCAGGTTAGGAGAGGAAGCTTGAGGAAATATCTTTTTATATTTCTCTCTGGTCATTGACTTTTCTTCACATTTGAGAACTCACTCTGTTGCTGTGAGTTACAAAGTCTTCATGTCTAAGCTGTTAGTTTCCACTGTGGATATGACGTTATATGTATTCTCCATAGAAAGTTAATTGGTGTGACCCTTGCACCTAATGTTCTGCAACAGCCAGTAAGATCAGCACCGCTGCAAACATAAATCTTTCACCACATCCTGTGAAAAATATTTAAGTCTCGGCAGGTTTGATTAAAAACAAATGTGTGCAATAGCATCCAACCATACCTTGATGCTAATAATAATGTATAAAATACATTAGAAATACATAAATAATGTAATATTGTACATGACTGTCACATCAGTGTGTTGCAGAATCTAGTCTTTCTGAATCTATACAGACTGATGACGCCCAAAAACTAACAGAATGAAATTAAATCCAACTGAGCTGTTTATGAGAAATAAAAATGCTCAGCTAGATTTTTAAAATCTGGTTCTGTCCATTTTATAGACTTGTCTGCTCTCTGTTTGGGCTTTTCATTGAGATAGTGTAAAGCATAACAGCAGCAGGCTGCTTCCCCCCTGGGAGCACATGTGCCCTATGGATGCAAATATGGATATTAATGACAGCTTGCTGATAGAAGGAAGGTCACAGCAGCGAAATCAATTCTGAGTAAAAAAATTTGACTGAAACGGAACTTTCTATCTTTCAGTGATTTTTGACAGGTGCATACCAGTATGCACAAACAACACCATATGTCTCAGAAAGTTTGAATAAACCAATATCCCAGTCAAGTCCAGCCCTGACATCAAACAAAAAAGTTATAAATAAAAATATATATATGCATATGGATAATTTAAACATGACTATGAAAGTTTATTTGTTGCGTGTTTTGTAATATTTTTCATAATCTAGTGCACATTTTTTTAGTAAATATGTTTAACTCATATTTGCAGTTGTATGTGGGTTGTTTTTGAAGTATTGTAAGCATGTTAAAAAAATATTGATAAGTTATTGATAATTATTGATAAATTGTGGTTTTAATGTGAATAAAAATAATCATAATTGACTAGGGTAAGAGATTAAATAAAACCCAACAAATGATCTGTCTATTATAGTTCATTTCCTTGCAAACAAAGGCCAACAGTTGTGCAGAATGCCGGAGAACTCTGCAGAGTGAACAAGCAACATAGATATGGGGAAACAAACATTTATAGTCCCACATACAAGTGGTACAATGTGACCCTGAAAAAGTGGCACCACTGGAATTCATTTACATGAAACTATGTTTGAAACGGCAATAAGACTAGGAAGATGATACAAGTACATGGGTCAGGATGAACGTTGGAAAGAACAAAGCATATGGATAACTGAGATAATGAGAATGAAAACATGTTTCACAGAACGTCCATCATACTTATGGTCTCTAAACAATACATTTCCATTACAATGTCAGCAGGTGGGTCGTAGTAGAGCAGTTACTGCTATTTCTAACGCTCTTTTTTCCATGCAGGAGAAACTCTTGTCAGTCACAGCCTGAGCCAGAATAGTGTATCTGATGGTGAGTCCCTGTTAAAATGCTATGATGCTATAAGTTTGTGTTTTTTTACTAATGTAAAGGCGCTTTCAAGTGCATATGAATAACATCTTAAATGTATTTAGATCTACTTCCTTTTCTTGTGCTTATTCTGTGGTTTTTTCCCCTCTAAGTCCTACTTTCATTTTGCATCCACAGAGCGATACGTCTGTACCATAGTCAGTTTCCATGACTTAACTTTCAAAGAACAAAAAGTTCTCAGGAGCTTTGAAATTAATTTGGAGGTTCTTTCTGGTCAAGTAACTCTAAAGAAACGTGTTGCACTTTTGGGGGAGTGTAAGCCTTTGGGTAGACAATAGGGAGATCACATGAAATGAGAGGAGAGAGAGAAATCAAACAAAGATCCCTAGATGGAATCAAACTAGGGACATTTCAGGAGACAGGATATCGCCATAGAGAGCTTGATATAAAAGTCCTTTGCATTACCCTACAACAATAATGGTTAATGTGTGGAAAACATGCATCCAACAGAATGATTCACAGAATGAGCAAAAATCTGTGAAATAGAAGTGTATCAAATGTGGTTATTTGATGTCTGCTTAAGACAAAAACATTTAGCTATCCCTTCATTCTTTTTAATTCTCTTTTGTGACAGGGGGGTGATAATACTAAAAAGACCGTACTCCATCCAATGAAGAAGCGCTTCCTCCTCACCCTTCTCTGCGTTTTACCACTGTCTCTTTTCAGTGGATGGTCAAGAGGATTCAACGTCATTAATCGTGCAACCTTGTATAAAAGCAGTAGCAGCAGCAGAAATGTGACCATCCTGCTGTGGTACTGGCCCTTCAACAGGCCATTTAAGCTGCAGGGTGATGTGTGCTGGGATCTCTACCGCATCCCCCACTGTAGACTAATGGACCAGCGCTCCTCATACTTCTCAGCAGATGTGGTGGTGTTCCACAACAGAGAGCTGATGCTGGGCCGCCAGAAGCTGCCTTTCGATCTGCCACGGCCACAGGGCCAGAGGTGGGCTTGGATGTCCATGGAGGCTCCTGTTAACAATGGGAATTTGCAGCAATATGCAGACGTCTTCAACATGACCATAACCTACAAGAGGAACGCTGATGTCCCTGTACCCTATGGTGAGCTGCTACCGAATGAGGCTGAGCAGGTGGAAGATGGTTTTCTAAGTACCAAGGAACCTCTGGTCTGTTGGGTGGTGAGCAACTACAAGAGCCATCACAAGCGAAGCCAAGTGTTCAAACAACTCAACACTACAGTTCCTATAGAGGTTTATGGGCGCTGGAACAAGAGACCCCTCTCCTCTACCGCGCTCTTACAGACAATATCTCATTGTTACTTCTATTTGGCTTTTGAGAATTCAGTTGCTAGGGACTATATCACAGAAAAGTTGTGGAGGAACGCTTACCAAGGTGGGGCAGTGCCTGTTGTCCTGGGACCACCATTGAGCGATTACAAAGCTGTAACTCCACCTAAATCTTTTATCCATGTTGACGAATTTTCATCAGTAAATAAGTTAGGAACATATCTTCAACAGCTTACTCAGGACAAGAAACGTTACACTGAGTATTTCAGCTGGAAACAGAAGTGGAAAGTGAAACTGTATACAGACTGGAGAGAGAGACTATGTAAGATCTGCTTAAAGTACGACACTTTACCTCAGCAGAAGGTTTACTCAGACCTGCAAGCCTGGCTCAATGCCAATAACACTTGAGCTTATTCATCATTTTTAATCACATTGACATGTAAACACCACAACCTAATATTCTGCAATAACTTTTAATGCACTTTTTAAGTTGTTGCTTCTGTGTGACAAGATCAGTTAATTAAAATAAAAGAGTTTTTCAGTTTTTTTACTGAAGAACATTTGATCAAACAAAACCACGTCCCAAAACACTGTTGAAGCTTGAATATGCACACAACCAACTACAATTACGAAAGTTTGGATTGTTTGTACAAAGATCAGCGGTCATGAAACGCAAATGCTTAGCACTTCATGAAACACCTGACCTATGGGGATAAAAACAATGGCTTTGGGTAATACGCTCAGGTACTTAAGATGGCGTACATAGAACTGAACATTGAAGCTTTAAAGTTTCTGGGAGGCAGAAGTTGTACCTTTGAACTGACCCTAGGTTAACCGGTTCTAAACAGCTGCTCGCTGGTATTAATCCAATTCTCAGCAATAACTCAAGTGCATTTCCCAAAAACATTTTCTTTAACCTCACTAAGATGAGTCCACACAGTAGATATACACCGACCGATAATGTGCAATGACACATGAGCACATGTACTGTAAATGGGACCAGCAAGCCATTTGTCTCTACCTCCAAGGGATAAAGCACAGAAGATGGCAACTGAAATCAAAACTTTTTAAATCTAGTTACTGGTGTATATTAAAAAAAAAAAAACAAAAAAAAAAAACACTTGTTTTTCTGTACTAGTTGTGGATATCCAAACGTTCATTACTTGTTCTGTAACAGTGTTTTATTTCCTGTCTCATAATAAAAATAACAAATGTCAAATTCTTCAGAGGTAGATTGTCTCACTGCAGTGATTACCAACATAAAACAAAGGGACCACATCCCAGAGCAAGACGGATGCATATACACAGATACAAATGTTATTTTTACCTTAGGTGGAACAGATTTACTGGGTGGAATTCAATAATTCAGTAGCTTGTATACAAGGAAATAAAAGGTTTGCCTGACAAAGGGATGAAATAAGGTAGGAGCAAGCATTTCATATCCTTGAGGGCTGCTGCCATGCAACTATTGTTGTCCAACCCACAGTTTTGACCTTCATTGGGTGTGTTAAATCAGCTGCTAGTTGAAAGAAAAGTAGAGCAGCAGGCCTCAAGGACCACAGTTGCCCAACCATTCAGTGTAACCACCTTTTCAATAAATTACAATTAATTTACATTATTCAGAAAACTGCTTGAGTAACAAGGAGGGTACTTACACAAAAAAATCAGTGATTTTGTAAAAAAAAAAAAAAAGGCAAAACCCACTCCCCATTAACACTTAACTAATGTGGCTCTTTCTAATTACCCTACAGTCTTTCATTGCAAATGACTAAACATTTAAATAATGCGAGTATGAAAAGACATTAAAAATGAGCACTCCAAATTCATTTAGTTTTGTTATTCAACATGAAATCATATTACAATAAAAATCATATGGTGAAATACAGTTTACCTGTTGCTTCAACAGAAGATGGTTTAGCAGACATTTCACTGCCTGTCATATCAGGAAATATTGACAGTGCGCAATGAGCAGCTAAGACGCTAGAGTAAAAACCTCTGTCACATTCCCTCACAAATATTAATTTCAATCTCAAACATTAAAAATATGCCCAAGATGTCAATGACAAAAAGGACAACCACAGGACAAAATGTGAATTCTGTATACAAGTGACTAAAAAGAAAAAAATCTGACATTCAATACTACAAAAGCAACTTTGTGCAAAGTCAATGGAAAATCCATTCTAGATAGTTCATTCCTCTGTTCAGACATTTTGTAATTGCTCTATTCAGACGGGACACTCAAGTATTGCACAAATACGGAACCAGCCGCTGAAGAGGACTTCTGCTGACTCACGTCAAATTGTAATTCCTATTACCACCCAGGTGTTCCCCTCATCTGTACCATAGAACAACCCTCCCAAAGAAAGATTCTGAATAAAATGAAGCAATACACATATTTACACTATAGTTTTATGACCGACTTATGTTGATCTTAACTCAATGGCTAAAGACTATGGAATAACTTACTATGTATGATCAAAAAAAAGGCACATTTCAGACCTTAATTTTAAAGGGTCGGAAGGTTAGCGGTTAGCAGTTAAAGGACGTGAATCAAGGAAGTTTGCTTAGTTTCACTATCAAGACATCATATCATATCAAGAAACTGCTTCTTCACTGCTACAGCCGCCGAAGAGCCTGCTCACCCTGGATTGTCTTAATGATGGTTGATTGAGTTTACAGGCTGATCTCCAGCTTGAGTTTTGGTTGGACAGAGAGGCTTTGGTTCATGCAGGGACTACCTGAGCATGTTCATCCGGTCAGGTGACCAACCAGTCCGGAGTGCAGGGCCTGTTTTAGGACATCAGGCCGATGAAGTGGGGGCATGTACAGTGGTGGGGGAGGGGCTCCAGAGTAGCTGGAAGCTGGGTAGCCTTGACTTGAAATGGGGGAGGGGACCATGTTCAGAGGGGAAGGACTTTGCTCGTAGTACTGGCCTTCACACTCCTCATCCAATGGCAAGGCGAGGCGCTTTCCTTTCTGCCTTCGGTTGCAGAACCAAACACGCACCACCTACCAAGTACAGTATGCGTTACTCCAATGCAAACAAATAGTATCTAGAGGCAATCAACTGTCCTTCAAGAGTTTGTACTTACATCTCTCTCCAAGCCTAGATCATCTGAGATGTGCGTGATCTCCTGGGTGTTTGGCTTGGGACATTTAATGAAGTAAGACTCTAGAGCAGAGCGCACTGCTCCCTCCAAGCTGGTTCGCCTCTTCCTCTTTCGGGTATCAACAAATACTCGCTCAATCTTGTACATCTGGAAAAAAAACAAACATGCGTGTATAAACAGTTTGGACCACTTAAGACCAGTTCGTTAAGGTTTCCTGTGTATACTACATAGCTTAATTATGGCCACTATTCACAGGAACAGAGACAACGGTTGGGGTTTTCTTAACAGGATGTTGGTTCAGTCTGAAAACAACTCAGTTTCCAACTCCGCTCAGTGATCATCTAATCAGAGGTCTCTGGATCGACTCGAGCTGGTCCAAAATGCAGCGGCTCGACTCTTAACCAGCACCACATAGAGTGGTGAAATATGACGACAGTACTCCCATTTTAGCTTCTCTGCACTGGCTGCCTATTCGCTACAGGATCGATTTTAAAATAATTTTATTTACATTTAAATGTCTTAATGGTCTTGCCCCTCAGTATTTATCAGATCTTATCCAGCCCTACATCCCCTTACGTGCCCTTAGGTCAGCTGATCACTCAATCCTAGTTCTTCCACAAACAAGGAGAAAGCTTAGAGGAGACCGCGTCTTCGTAACTGCAATTCCAAAATTATGGAAAGCATTACCACCCCACATTACGCAAGCAGAATCACCTTCTGTTTTTGAGAGTGCTCTTAAAACTCACCCTTTGCACTGGCTTTTAACCAGACTTGAGATGTTGGTTTTATTATTGCAGTTTCTGTCTAAATATTTATTAGTTCTTAATTGAATTGTATTTATGGGTAATTGTATTTTATGATATGTCCTGAACTATGTGCAGCACTTTGGTCAACTGTGTTGTTTTTAAAGTGCTTTATAGATAAAATTGATTGATCGTCTGTTGTCTTGTAAAGTAGCTGGCAGATGTTAAGGGTTGCAGACTTACATCCTGGGGATTTTCCGAAGTTTCAGCCTCATTCAGCCATCTTTGAAGAAGGGGCTTCAGCTTACACATGTTCTTAAAGCTCAGCTGCAGCGCCTCAAAGCGGCAAATAGTTGTCTGGCTGAACATCTTACCTAGATGCAAGAAAAATGAAGCATATTAAATATCATGGAGAAATATCAATATCAAGCAAATCCAGAGAGTCTACCCTCTAATCCCATACAGGACTAGAGTGTAGCTCTTAGGCCAATCAAGATTATGAGGACTATGCATGGGATGAAATATTTAGAGTTGGCCAATCTTTCGTGAGTCCTAGGCTAAGTGGGTTTAACTTTACTGAAAATTCATCCCAAACGTACCGTAAAGGTTACCCAGGGCAAGGCCAACATCCGCCTGAGTAAAACCTAAGGTAATGCGTTTGTGTTTCAGCTCCTTTGCGAACTGCTCCAGTTCTTCGGTGGAGAGGTTCTCCTGTAGGAAGACAAAAAAAGCTTTGGTGGATCTGTGGCCTAAATTGTGCCCTTGGACTCCCGGCTACAAGCACTGGTAGTCGATTCTTCGGACGGTTGTCCGAAGAATTGTGCTTACTTTGCAGACCAGAATAAGTTGATTTACCTCCTCGGAGTCGCTGCACCCGCCGCTGGAGGACCCGCTGCTCCGTGTGGAGGAGGCCGGATTCTGCGTCTGGGGCCCGTTTGGCGCCTGAGCCGTGTTCACGCTGAAAAACGCATTCCCCGGAAGGCCGTTGCTTGGCGGTGAAGGAGACATCGAAGGTGAAGATGCGGAGGATGTTGATGGATTCTGGTTACTGCCGCCGGGTGGGGTGATATGAGTGATCCCGGGCCAGAAAGACGGGTTCCAGGGGGCAGAGTAAAAAACGCCTTGGGGCATGGCGGCCGTGGTCGGGTACTGTTGGACCTTTATCTCCGTTGAGTAGTCGTCTCCTGTGTCTTTCTCAGTCTTTATATCGGGCAGTTTGATTTGCTCCCGCGTCTCAGCTATGGGGGGACTCAGGTTTATAGGCTGGGTAGCTGCTGTTACGCCGGGTACCTGGCCAGTGTACTCAGGCGCAGCAAAGGTATACCAATGCTTGGGTTGCCCAAACTCTGCAGCCTGCTGGTCAGATCCCCTGTAGTCACCGGTGACGGGTGGGAACGGGAAAAACGTCTGCGTAGGAGCTGCTGCGATGCCACCGTACGCGGTCTTGTTGTAGAGGAGGCTCGGGTCTGGCAGGACACCGTGAGGAAGCTGGAGTGACGCAGCGCCGCCCAAACCATCCTGGCCCAAAAGGTGGCAAGGATTGGCACGGCTGAAGTCATAAGGCCTGTTTTGGCACTCCGGACTCTGCGATCTTTCAGACATCTTCCAAATGATGAGGTGGTCTTAACAACCACGTATGTAAAATTAAAAGCTAGAAAAGTTGTCAATAACGTTTCATCCGTTTCGCTTTTACGCACAAACCAAGGATGTGAAACCGAAGGCGCTCTCCAAAAGTAAATCAGCGCTTGTCCAACAAAAGTCCAAGAGAAATCAATGCAAACTGGTAGGCATAGACAGCCACGAAACGCGTACGGCCTAGTCCATCAATGCTGCCACTCACCCAACCGCGCCTCCAAACTCAAATGTCCTGTCCGGTCTCCACAGGTTTTCCTAATCACAGCTGCGGGTGTTGAGGAGCGGCTTATCTCTTCGGCCATTGGCTGGCGCAGACAATTGCGCACAGCTGATGGTGAGTTTGTGAATGACCTTGATTCTTCCCAAAGTAGTGGGCGTGTTTTGGCCATTTTGCTGCAGTGCAACGATTTTCTTTTTTATTTAATCGAAAACTTATTATGTTAAGCGTAAACTGTTAATTGGGAATATATTCACAATTTAACATATGTATACATAATATATAAATATAAATAAAATTTGCTTGCATTGTTAAATACGCACGACTCACGACTCTCACTATTCTTTGATCACCTCATAGAGCTATGTTTAAATTATTCCTACTTAAGAAGATGGCTTTGATATTAACATCAACAAACATCAGGGAGACCTAAATCAATGTTAATCAATAACATATAAAACAACTTTACATTATAATGTTGAAGAACCCAACTGTCAGCAAAACAAACAACTCTAATTTATCACACCGCGTTTAATTCGAAGCAAATACATAGGGAAATGTATAACAGCTGATGATTAGGTCTGCTTTAAACGGGATGTGCCGACAGAATGATAAGCGCAAAACCATTTATATATCCGGTAAAGACGGTGGCAGATAGAGAGATGTCGATATGTTTATATGTTTGTACAGGGCTTCAAACTCTCATGATGCATTTTGCATCTTTTTCTTGTTATGTTTTAGTTTTAAATCTTGTCGGGACTTTCTGTGTTGGTGACGCTCAGTTTGTTTTACCACACATTTATTTTTACAGTAGGTAAACCTAGGTTTAATTCCCAATATTTAACCTTTAGTTACAAAATAAAGGTAGCTGTATGGTGGTAATGTTGGACTCCCTAAATCTTTGGCTCTTGATTCAAATTTTTTTTTTTGCCAGACTGCAAATGGGGGAAAATGGTAAAACAGCCATCACTATTCAGGTGAACTTCTTCCATTCACCCTTGATCGCTGTCCATTCAAAAGCCTGGATGGCCGGAGCATCAGTACAGATGCGCTCCCCCAGCGCGAGTCGTTGGCCACAGATTGCGGCAGGAAGACGCACTGCGGGACAGGAGGGGGGGTGCCATTGTACGACGTGGCCCCGGGGCACCCCGTGGATTTCAGATCCCGAGTTGCGATGGTCGACCATTAGCTCCTTTTCACTTTGGAACAATAAGTCTCAGCCCTTTGATTCCGCCCCACACCCACCTCCTCCTCTCCACAGAAACAAACACTGAAGTTTCTCCCTGGTCTGCAGTTCTACAGGATCACTGAAAACCAAAACCTCCTCAGTCAGTCTGATATCACCTCGATTAACAAATGTCTATTTCTAGTATGGAGTAAGTTTCTCTAATATTTTAGCCTCTTGAGTGACGTGGTACAGCCTGAGTTTCCATTATTCATATTTTTTATCTTGTGAACCTCATCAAACCAATGATAATTTCATAACCGGCATATTGACTCTTTCTCCACTCTCTCTGTGGTACTTAGACTTAGATAAAGTACAAAGCCATGTAGGTCCAGAACCAGGGAATGCTGTGAGAGACCACAAGAGTCTGGTCAAAAGCTTAAAAGACATCAATCCCCAGCTCCTACAAGCATTGTCGTGGACTGTGGACTTGGGAGTATAATTGTAATGCAAAACACAGACAGCTAGAGAGACAGATGACTTTCAGGCATTGCTTTAGAGAGAAAGGACAGCAGAGAACAGAACTCTCAGGGTGTCCAGAGAAAGGAGGGAGGGGGGTCAGTGTTGAATGGCACGATACAGTAAGGGGGAGATGTGTGAGGGGGTACCTAGGGATTTAGTTGAAACCCCCCAGATGTCTCAGATCTTGTCTTTGGTTCCTTTTAAGTGGCCTCTTTAAGACACTTCAGAAGTCTGCTCACTGCTCGCAGGGCAGGTTCGGTCAAAGAGGAGAAAGTTAAAAAGATAAAAGCCTGTTGATACAGCACAGCGTGAAGGTGTTGCTCACACAACCAGTCACACCAGTGGAGAAAATGCTTCAGTTCAGCCCACTGCTAAAATTATCCACCTGTCTTTGAGCTTTAAGACAGATTTTTCTCACTCTTCTTCTAAACATTTTTGTTGGCTGTGTACATGTAAACATGTAAAGAATATTGGGCGTTGTGTGTGAAATGGCCAAATGAGAGGTGTTGCTGACTTCATTATAATTATAATTAAAATTATAATAAATGTTCTTGTATGAAAGTTGTTGCTGATCTAATATCTAAGGAAATTACTTTTCTTCATGTACTGCTGTAGTTTTCATTACTTGACCAACGCTTTTATCCAAAGCAACTCACAAGAGATTTCAATTGAACAATTTCTGTTCAATTCATTTACTCGTGTCCATGAATAAAATGTACACATTTCTACGGCTGCAGTGACGAAACTGTCAGTTTCTCAGTGGTTTATGTGGTGGCAATTCACGATATAATCTGTAACACTATTAAGAAAGACCTTTTTGCAACTTGTTCTCTCAGAACACAACTAGTCAGTGTGTTGCTTGATCATAAGACATTTCAGGTGAAATAATTGATAAACCTCCAACATGATGGGCATGAATCTCGGTCAGTAGTTACTGATAAAGTTATACCGCCTGAATCTAAATACTGCCCCTCCTGTTGAGCAGCACAATCGTCTCCCACAAACAAGTCTGATGGCTTTTTGATTTTCTTCTTAACGGCTCTGCCATTGACACCCACCACCACAGACCCTCCACCCACCCAGGTCTTCATCGGTGGCCCAATGGCCTTCCTCCTTCTGTCCACCAGCACAAAGGGCTTTAATGGCCCTTGGTGGAGACATGTTGCTCAATGGGGACAGAATACAACCCATCCCCTCTGCAACTCACACAGACATACACCCAACATGGAGGTACATGCAAGCTTTCTCTTTAACCCTACCCCCAGCACACACACACACACACACTTTCTGGGTGTAGTCGTGTGTGTCCTGAAAGTAACGCAAGGTCAAACAGGATGACCAAAACCAGTTTGTGGCAGTTTACTGCAGAGTGGGAGCACCAAATGTGTTTCACTGCAAGGTGGAATGAGTGTGTGATGGCATGAGATGCAGTCGGCCTTGTGTACCCAGTGAGAAATATATATTTAAAAGGCATCTTGTGGCCCTTTTATAGTAAAAAATCAGCAGTTAGTGGTCAAAGAGATCCTAATATTTATGTAACTAATCTACTGCTGTTACACGTAATTTAACTACATTTTAACACTGTGTTTTAGTCATTTTACTTTATTCAGATCTGTGTTTTTGAACCTAAATTTTTATTTTTCACAGTCAAAAGAAGTGGTTCAGGGTACATTTCACGTACATGTTGTACTAGCATAACTATGCACGTGACAAAAAAACACTTTCCTCTTGACAAAATGAGTCCTAGTATTGTTACTTGTGAATGTGAACAACCGTTCAAATTCAAGTTTTCTTCCTTGTCATCCTATATAGTGTCAAATATTCTGATGGTGCTTTCAGCTATTTGTTGGAGCTATTTTGTTTACAGAGTGCACAAGTAGGCTGACAAATTTAGCTTCATCTTTGGATTTAGAAAGTTGAATGTGTCAGTTTCTGCCTGTTTCATTCTATTTAACTCAACACCATATTTTGTAGTTTTGCAACATTAATTCCTGACCAACGCGCTCGGTCTTTGACAAAGAGAAAACAAAACAAAGTCATGTTTACATGTGGTAAAAAGTTGTATTTCCACTGCTTGGTCTGCATGTACAAATATCTATAAAAAGTGAACACTTCCACTCTTTGTATGTACATTACAGCAAGAGGACAGATCGGTACAGGGACAACACAAGACAGTTATAATTACCACTTACACATCCATCAATAAAGTCTTCAAAATATCATTCAAGTGCTCAGAAGTCCCTTTAAGTGTAATTCTTCCTCCATGATGCATAGATACTGAAGGAAGAATAACTGATCGAGGCATCGCCCCGAATCAAACACAATATAGTCAAACCATGCAAATAGACATGATCAAGTACTTCATTTCCATATATATATTTATATTCTATCATCTTAAAATACTTAGGTGCAGCTTATATGACAAAAAAATTAAATTAGCAACATCAATGCTAACAGGGATAGGGATTGTGTACAGCGGTATCACAGAGATACAATCTCAGAATATTTCCTGGGTATTTCTTAGGAATGTGGGGGGGTGCCTATTTGTCCGTTTGAATATTGGTGTTTCTGAGTTCTGAGTTGTACATTTGTCTACTATTGTGTCACATTCTTTGGAAACAGCTGCTGAAATGAAAGAAAATAACTAAGGTGTGTGAGGTGCAAATCTTAACATAGAGTTTAACATTTTAAAAAAAGGAAAAACCCAGAGGAATAAATCAAGATAACCTCCAACAACATTATGTTAAAAGACAGGATTGATCAAAACAGGGACATATATAAGATAACAAGGAAGCCAGCATACATGTGTAGTATTAAAACCCTTACAGGGGCAGATATAATAAAGAATAGACAAGAAAACGACGACTAGTCCTCAGCCAGGGACTCCATTCTACACATGCATTGTGGTGCATGGTTTCTTCTTGAAGAAAGGCTTGTGTGCCTCTGTGTGTCTGTGTACATGTCTTTCTATAGTTGTGTGGGAATATTTTTAGTTCAAACCATCGTAGTGAAGACATTTTTGAGTCCTTTGACAGCTTCAAAGAGTTGTTTGAGGACTGAGACTTAGCTTAGGGTTATGGGTAAGGTTGGAGTTGGGGACTATTGTCCTCACACCTACAGAAAAACCAGTGTGTATGTGTTTTCGTAGAGTGCTGAACATTCACTTCTGATTCTCCTGATAAGGTACCGTCGAGTCATCAAAGAGAGGGTTCTTTACTTCCATCTCCCCAGTCTGTCAAGGAGAGGAAAATATGAATCTCACTTACAACACACTTCAGAAATGACTTGTTTTTTGCAAGCATGTGTGCGTGTGTCTACCAACCGGTGCAAGTCCAGGGCACTCGTATACTGTGAAATCTCCTCCGACTTCTTCCTCGTCAGATGTGACCTCAGAGTCAGTGACTTTCTGTTCAGCTTTGTGACTGTAGAACGAAAGAAAGGTGGGGCAGGTGACAGGGTCAGAGGATGTGGTTAAGGTCTGCATAGAGGCACGAGTGGCAGGCAAAAGGGTAAAGGAAGGGGGTGGGGTGAAGAACTTACTTTCCTATTGAAAGCATTTGCTGTTTCTGATGCTGATAGTGATACATCTGAGCACTTTGGGCAAGAGTCTTATCCCCCATCTGAGAATGAAACAGAAGGAGGAAGTGTGAATGACATCTATAAAAACTGAAGATTACTGAGATGAGAATTATCGTGTGGTTTCACAGTTAGGGGAAAGGTGAGCTGCACGCTTACAGAGTTACCAGTCGTTGTGGCAGCAGGCGCTCTCGCTCCTCCAAAAGCAGGGTAGTCGACCTTCTGAGCCAGGTGCGATTCTTTCTGCAACCTGTAACGATCATTGTGAAGATGAGTCAATACGGGTGGGACTGTTTTTCTTCCACTGACGTTGAAATATGTTTAACTGAATCATGTTTGGACATAATCAGGTGGCTCTTTGACAGATTCAGACTTACTTAACGAAACAGACAGTTGCCAGGATAATTGCCACGGTGCCCACAGCTACGCACGATGAGATTAGAACTGTGGATTGATAGAAAAGACCAGGGAACGGAGCATGTTAAGGTGTAGATATTATATTTTCAATATAAATTGGTATGGCGACTGTGGGTAAAATGATATGAAACATAAAAGCAACAGACACACTGGTATAAAAATAACGAATCATTACTTGTGCAGTATAAGAAATATTATTAGCCTTAAATCAGGTTTCACTTTCTGGGTGCAGCAAACTCTTCTACATTTTGCCATGTTCCTGTGCAGTCATACTTACTGACAATAATTCTGTCATTCTTGGACGTTGGGATTGCTATGGGACCAGCTTTGCCATCATTCCCCTTGTTCTTGGTCTTTGGGGCCAGCGTAGGGAGGGCTGAAGCTGTAGTGGTGGGACGCAGGATTTCAGGATCCTGACTTTTCTGTTTAGGTTTGGAGGCATCCGTCTTACTTTTTGTAATATCTGCCTGGGAGATGAGGTCAGCTGCTGGGGAACGAGACAGAATGTGTGTGGAAAATATTAAACCCCATTGCTGCCATCACAAATATATGATATATAAGACACACACTTTTAAACCCTACGCACAAGGTAACGTTAAGATACATATTTTGTCTTGAGATTTGTCTTACGTTTGGATTGCTTTGTTATTGAACTGAACTCTGCCACTTCCTGTTTTTCGATGACAGAGTGAAGATAATCGATCTCATCGTCCAGGTCTTGGTAGTATGTCCCTTTACCTAAAGGACAAACAAGAATGAATGTTTCACTGATTCGCTGGCTATAAAAGTGTGAACACAAAACGAATTAAAACACAGTGCGCAGGGTGGAAAACATCATTTCGTATGTGAAGTGTGACTATTGTGTGTAAGGGTGGGAGAGACAGAGAACGCAGTCATATAGCATGAACATATGCTGTCCCCAACCATCACATGTCTTAGTCAGCGCCTCCCCTCTGCAGTGATGACAGGGAGCGTGCCAATGTGTCTTGTTTGTTTGTGAAGTAGTTACAAAAGGAGACAATACTAAACTATTATTAACAGCCCTTAAGACCAGACAGCGAGTCACATTCCTGCCATACACCCATGGTCTCCAGGGCGACCAGAGCTGATAGTGTGTGTGTGTGTGTGTGGCCAAAGGGAGGAAGCACGGCAGGGGGCAGGGACAATCATCCAAAACCTTTGCTTTGCTGGGCTTGCGTTGCTACTTTCACAATAGATCCCATAGCTTGCTGCTAATGGGAGGTAATCAAAGGGCTGTTTCCCTCTATAAAGTTGCCCAGCAATATATCAAATATTAGGTGATTGCACTCAAAACTGGGGACGCAGCGAGCCACGAGAAAAGGTGACAGTACTTAAAAAGCTGCATTTGGTTGACTTGATTTCAGAAAGATCCCGACTGGGAGCAATGGCGTCATCTACTTGGCATTCTGGAGCAAAACAATCCGTGTCACACAACATTTCGGTTGGTTGTTGTGTGACACAGATATGAAAAAACAGTGTTAAAATGACGCCAGTAAACCTCTCTAAACACGTTATCACACATTATTACAACCGCCCACATCACATTAATGATTACAGTGCCACTTTGAGTCCAGAAGGCTGGCCATCTGGCTGAGCTAATGTGTATGATATGACATGCCAGCACTCTCACTGCCTGCTTTGTTGCTTTCTTACCCTCCTCCACTAATGGCCATTTAGTGCACTCCATAACAGGTGTCTGTGGGAGCGTGAGGCACCATCTGTACTGTGCAGGTGGTTCAGAGATCATCGTGCTGAGCAGTGTGTGTGTGGTAATGAATTCCTTTAATGGAAGAATGAATTCAAGAGAGATTAATCGGCATGGAATTATTAGGAATATATACTGAAACCAAGCCAAAGTTGGTAGTTGAACTCCAAAGTGGCCATGGTCTATATGTGTGTGGTTTGTCACACGCTGACTAAGCATGCACACCACTTCTTGTATTAGAGTGTTAACACCACCATGATAATGACCCATAACCTCTTGAGAGGCTCCTAGGGGGCAGTTGGATACAACAAACAAACACTAAACAACTCAACAGGGATTGTGGGTCACACACACTTGTGCCGTTTCCTTTTGCCACTTAAAAAACTTTCAGTTTCTCCCCCTCCAAACAACAAGCAGGAAGACCAAGATCTCTTTCCTGCTCCTTTTCTCTTGTGTAAAATTTTAATCCAGACATTTGTGTAGAAACAGCTAAATGCACTGTGGTACACACACCTGAACAAATCTTAATGCTTTTACATAGGACGGCAGTATTCGTTTTAATTTATACACCAGAATGTTTAATAACAGAATTAAACCCTTAAGTTAATAATACTGAACACTACAAGGTAAAGAGATCATTGGCAGTGTCTGTCTAACAGTATGAAGAAGTATACTTTCTTCTTACATATTGTGTAATATGTTAATTAGTCTATGTAAATCAAATGGAAAAACAAAAATTAAATAGCATATAAAGTTATAAACTTTGCAAAAGGATTCATTCTAATTGATTTGCTCCCTCTCCATCCAGTTTATAAACTATTGATTTACACTTAGTGTGTTCTGCTGCCCTCCAGTGGCCATGGAGGGAGACGAGGAGGAAGAAGAGGGTGAGGTGGGTAATGAGTCTGAATGATTCATCATCAAATACCCTGAAATCCTCCTGGCTAATTCGAGTGTTAACAAAATGCAAAAATGGTCTGGAAAAGCTGGATTCAGCTTTTGTCCATCTACAAAACAGTACAGAAGCAGAAAAGTCACAGTTTAAACCTACTTTAATAGTATTTTTATAGACTGAGGGAGTGACACAGAGTTAAAATGTAATTTTACACATGAAGTGTAGAGTTTGTAAGGTAGTGTACCTTTTAATTCTGGGAGTGAGTCACCATCTGACCCCCTGTAAAAAAAGTGACTGAAGAGCTTTGGGTAAATATGGAAAAAAAATCACCTGCAATGTCCTCACCTTCAATAAACAATCACACCTGTTTTATCGTTGTTTTAAAGACAAATACACCTATGAATGGATAATGGAAATATTATATATCTGCTATAAAATAATAGTAGCTAAACTAAAGCCATCTTTTTTCCTGTCGACCTTTTTTTTCCATTTTGCCTTATTCATATAAAGACAAAACTGCAGCTGTATTTGTCAGACAGTAGGTGTCCATAATGAGTCATCTTGCCTCCATGTGGCCACATCAGCAGGTCGAAACTGATGCTGCTGCCACTTTTGATGTAGAGAGCGTTTGTGATACATAAACTCCAGGGATCATAGTAGTGGCCAATTCCTACTAAAATACCACAACAAGGTGAATGTTACATAGACAAATGACTGTAAAACGATGTTCATTTCATTACTGGAAAACTAAAGTTGGTTTCAGTTTACCCAATGTCAAGTTACCAAAGTAAACTGCTGCAGGATATTTGTTCATGTTGGGTGTCAGCCTGGATTCAAAGAAATAGCTGTCAGACTGTTTTGATCTTTTTTACTGTTGTCAGTTTGTTGGTTGTTCTGTTATACATTATATAATGTAAAAATTATGTTTGTAAACACGCTTAAGTGGATTCTTCTTAAGCAAAAGAGGGGAATCACTTAAGGGCCAATGTAGGTTAACAGTATGTATAGATGTAAGAGAGAGGGAGAGCTAAAGGACAGAGCCAGACAGTCCAGGTAAAACACAGAGCTACATGGACAGAGCCCTGCCTTTAGTACATATACAATTTCACGCACATATAGTGAAGAATGCATACTATTTACAGACTATTTGTGCTTCTTCTTAACATGACAAGGCTACAGGGCAAAACTTGTGTGTTTACCGATTGGCAGTACACGCCTCTATGTCAAATACAAGCGGGTCCTGCTTCCAATAAAAAGTGCCGTCTGCGTCACTGGTTCGCCTGTTGAGCGCTCTCATCTTCCCAGAACTGAATAGATTAATTATCAGTTTCCAGCAAGTACATCTAAACCTTGAACAGCAACAAGTGCACGGTCACAGAAGTATAATCACAGGAAGTGGTATTACACAAGAGAGGGACTTACGAAGAGCAGCATTGGTTTAATATGAGATGTGACTGCAGTGACTGTATAGAACAGAGAGATTACCACGTGTACTGTGATGTAAAATGATACATAAATAAAGTAGCTGTGCGCCTATGAAGATACAGTAAATGCAGTCAGGGTTATTAAGGCTTAAATGTCAACATTTAATATTACTGTGCATGTGTAAATCTGTAATGCATGACAACATGTTTTATGAACCTACAAGACACAGATATTTGATTAATATTACACAGGGAGCAAGGAGTGCAGCAGTCATATAGCATCTCTTTCTATCCTCCCCAATCTTTTTCTATCCAAGGACACACTGTGCTGTCATTCTTGTACAAATAGCGCTATGGTGTGTCAAAACCCGAGCTGCTTATCTAAATTACCGTCAGTATCTACAGCTGCCAATTCTTTCAAAACTTGTACTGTGAGAAACGCATGACGCATGAGGTTATTGTGAGTGTTCAGTGGAAAAGTAAAAAAGCTGAACATTCAAACGCAGTGGCGAAGATGTGAGTCAGCTTGATGAGGTAGGTGAAGGAAGAAATGATCAACAATGGTCACTTATTATTTAACGTGTAACATGCAACAAAATTCCAGTAAAAAATAAAAAGAATCTAACATTAAGACAAACGGTTACTTCTTATTCTCTAGGTTGAAATAACAAAGACTTTAGGTTTCTTCTGATAAGCTTTACAGGATGTGTGACCTTTTATCCAGCTTGCTAAGAAACTGATTTTCCCATTTTTCAAGTGTTCTGTGTGAATAATCTGTAAAAGACCTTTTATTTTTTCCATATGTAAAAAACACGTTTGATTGTTTTGATCCTGAAAGCAAACCACTAAAAGGGTCAACAGAGTGAAATATAAGGTGTAACCTTCAGTCTTTAATGTTGCCAAACGACTACACTGCAGCTCTCAGAGATGATTTGTTGCCCCTGACAAACCAAATAAACGAAATCTGGTCTATTTAAGGAAGTGCAATTAGAGTAATTTCATCATGTTCATTTGACCAGAGCGTGTGTAGAAGAGATCAGTCTCTCAGGAGTGTGTGCAAGATTCACAACACAATATACAAATGAGGCATCACACACACTACAGTTAATGTCTTTAGAGCAAAGTGTGCACAGAGAATAACTACAAATATTGTCATAGTTATAGATATAAGTATACTGCAAATGCACATCTGTTTGAGTAAATATCTCCAATATCATACTCATACTGCTCCTGTTTACTTCTCCTTCTGATGCTGTCACTAAAACACACTTGGAGGCAGGTTTGTATTGAATTCTTGCCTGTGCCAGACTCATCTAAATTATTAATCCTGCAGAGAACACACACGCACCAACCAACAGATGTAAATACACAAACAGGCAGAGGTAAACAAGTGCACTCAGATTAACACAAAATGTTTCAATAAATCGTTCTGATTTCTGAAGCCCCATGTTATAACAGTATGCGTGCCAGCAGTGCAATATCATTTCTTGGAAATAATAGAACAGAACTGTCTCATTCACTGTAAGACATTCAATTCAGTTCGATTCATGGAGTTGAAGGGCAAAAAAGAGATAGAGGGATGGATGCCATCTAAGTGATTAAAGCCGGCAGTGTGTGGGGGCGGCGCATGTGCTGCGCACACAGCATTGGCGGGGACAGATTAAAAACACAGAAGATCAGACAGCGCCATAGCTGTGGCAATATCGATGGTAGAAAGACAGAGAGCGAGGACCACAACAAGGACATACGAAACTGGAGGAGATACAAGGCATCCTGAGAAGGAGGGGAAATACAGAGATCAAGCTAAGATTGTTAGGGTGAAATGAAGGAAAACACAAAATCAGTTGATACTGCATTTCAGAGAAAGGGATGGAGCGGAAAACAGATATCAGCGTAAAGAGATGATGGCGTACAATGAATGTCGAGTGAAACCACAGAACTAACTGAGTCAGTTCATTTACATCATAAACTCTGCTAATTTAATTGCTCATGAGTCTTCATACCATGTAGATGGTGGCTCCTCCTCGCCACACAGCGCCCTTCCTCGTTCTCTACCAAGCGGGGAAGGCAGGGTCCACAGTGAGAGGAGCCAGGCTTGCAGAAGTGCCGCCCCTCTTTGGCACAGTCTATAAGGAAGGGGCACTTGCTGGCAGCTAAGGAGAGAGTGCGACAAGGATTTCATTAGTCTCCTGACCATAGTGCTGTGAAGCAGGAAGTTAAATAACAGTGTTTGTCAGGACTAAAGACCTACACTAAATATTCAGAATAAAACATATCTCAGGACTATAAGTGACACGTTCATTAGTGTCAGCTGGTCAGCCACGCTCAAGGGATACATCCCAGCTTCAAATGTTTTTAAGCTGTAACCTCGTTATTGAGCCCCACCTGTTTGTCAAACCAAGTAATCAACAGCTGCTCCCTCAGAAGTCTGGCTGCAATCATAGTAGATAATCACCTGACCTGATTACTGCTGCTCTGACACAAAAGCTCAGCCCAAACGCTGTACTTATATATATATAGACCAAACACACACACAAAGGAAGAAGTGGGTCACAGCTCCACAGCAGGTGTGTTTGGTAGCAGAGGACAGGTGGAGCACTGGGACGCTATCAGAGCGGATAATGAGCCCTGCTAAAGGTGAACAGCAGTGGGACATATATGATGCTGACAAATCAGACATGAGATGGGATAAAGTGGGAAGAAAGTGAAGGAGCTCAGCGTTCTGCACCGTACGTCGCTCCGACGTCTAAGAGGTGACAAAGCAGCGTACAAATGGAGAAGTCAACGATTTGAGTGTAGTGAGTCATGCGGCTGAAGCAGCCGATGAGACAGCAGATTTTTATTTTAGTTACAGTATTTAGAGATTAATAATCTCAGGGTTATATATACACAAAACAGTTTTACTTAATCATGTGAGTTTTGTTTTCTTTTGTGTAATTTCAATATGTCCTTGCTGCTGCAGTTCAGGGATATGGACACACACACACACACACATCCATGGAGTCATGCATGTGCAACGTGAGAACGTGTTTTTCTTTCTGTTTGTGTGAAAAATGCACAAAGGGGAGGAGGCTGGTAATGGAAAATCATGTGCATCTACAGCTGCCAGCGGATGGTTTAGTCACTTTGTCCTGCATACAACCAGATACACAAACTCACCTGGCCACGCCCCCGTTGAGCCACTTCTCCTGGTGCTAACTCACGCTCACTCAAAGTGTTCCCTGCTGCCAACTTGGCAATTAAGTTCCACAACATACATTCCTCTTCCTCTCAGTCGTCACATGTCAGCTGTTCCTCCAGAGTCTCTGTCAGCTACCAGTACTCGCCGTTCATTGATTTGCCCACATCTTGTTGATTATAAGTTCGGTTCTGGTTGGACCTCTGTATTTTGGTGGTTTCTGTTTGCCTCCATCTGTTTTTAAGTTTTTTTGTGTTACATCTCATCTGTCTACCTATTTGTTTCATTAAATCAATTTTTACCCTCAACCTCCTGTGTTCCTGTGAGCACTTGGGTCTGCCATATTGTGATATGTGACAATCTGACAATGCTGCTTGTGTGGCGATAGCCCCTTGTTCATGATTGTATTCAAGACTATTCTCCCTCTCAATTATTTTCTCCCCATTTCTTCTCACAGCTTCTATTTTTACCTGCCATGTGGCTTCTCTGTCATCTCCCTGCAGATATCAAACCTGGATCTGATGTTTTCATACCTTCTAGCTGATTTCCTTCAAACATCACTGGATAGTTTTATTCTGTCCTTGTGGTATTTGACATGACTTCACTGGAATTTATTCGCAGGCACATGTTGTGTCCACGTGCACTGAACGAGACTTTACATACAAAATACATGGTCCATTCTCGCCAATCGCACAGCTGTAATTACAAACCCTGGTTTATAATGAGATGCAGTGTTTGGATTTGTGCCCAAACACTTGGAGAGGGAATTACTCGGGCATCACAAGAGTCTTTAGTCAATTATTTAAACAGCGAAGTCCAAACTCTCATTCTTGTTTTACACTTTTACACATTTTTATACTGTCAGGATTTCATGGTTGTATATGTAATTCACAAATGACATTAGATGAAGCTTTTAGGGTCAGACTTCTCAACAATATGCTCATTTCTGCTCTTGTTTAAATGTGATCTGTGTGGCTCTGGAAACAACCTAAACCTCAGTTTTACAAGAGATCATGTTTTGTTATTGGTGAAATTAGCAAAAAGGCCAACTGTCCAACATACAGTTTTATTGTAGAACATTTAATGTAGAAATCTCTGCACACTCTATGCTAATAATGCAGCCAAGATCTCCACACCTCTGAACAGTACTTCATTTGTTATTCATTACATGGAAAGTTAATGGGGTGGAAACTCTTGAAGTCATGTGAAAACAGATAATTATTCTCTTCACACACAGGCAACCATACGTACACAAATACACACCCAGGCGAAAATCTGTACGTGTTTCATTATCATGTTGGAGGGAGGGTAATGGTGAGAAACAGCAAAACGAATGTTAAAACCAGGAAGAAGCTGCAGTGAAATAAAAAGATGAAAAATGTCACTTTTTAGTGCATTAGTTGGTAAAAGATCAGGAACAAGAAGACTTTCCTGAAGACGGCTAAACCAATAATAACGACACGATGAAACAACTCAGACTTATTTATCACCACAACAAAGGAGCCACAGAAGTGGAATATCAATTCCCCATAGAGGTGGTCTTACATCAGCAGCTCAATCAATAAGACAGAAAAAGAGATGGGCAGGGATGGACAAAAAACACAGGGACACACAAACGAGGAGACAAGCTCCCACAGCCCATCAGGCTGTTTGATACTGGTGAAGAGAGGAGAGGTGTGAAAAAACATGATGTAACTCAAGGACTCAGAAAGTAGTCTTGGGGAACAAGTGAGAAATGACTTTGCTAACCATCTGCTGGTCCCAGGCTGTTAGCTCAGCAGCAGCAGCAGCAGCAGCAGCAGCCGCAGCCGCAGCAGCAGCAGCTCTGCCAGGGAGAACCGAGAGGCAAACAGAGACATTTTCACACAACCGGGTAAACACGAACAACCATGCACATTCATACCTACAGACAATTCAGAGTGAGCAATAAACCTAACATGCATGTGTTTGAATGGTGGGAGTCCATACCGTACAGTATCGCAAATTTTTTTTTTGGTGATATTGCATTGCTACAGGTTACCAAATCAAACTTAAACTTAAACACAATTGTAATTGCACTGTAACAGTAACCTCTTCCAGCTTCTCCCCTCTGGTAAGCATTAGAGCTAAGTTCACTAGAACAACCAGACACAAAAACAGTTTCTTCCCTCAGGCAATATCACTAATGAACAACTGATTGCTGCTGCTATATGGACACAAACTGCACACAACTCAGCACACTGCACTGATACACACACACAAGCACACACTCACTCACATTGTCTTGTCTTTCTGTCTTGTTATAATTTGTCTTTAATTTATTGTTTTTCATCTATTTGTTTTCTGTCTGTACTGTCGACCAGAAGCAAATTCCTTGTATGTGCAACATACTTGGCGAATATACGTAATGCTATATATATATATATATGTATATATACATATGACTTCCGTTGCATACATGGATCTAAACACACACACACACACAGGATGATGAAAAACAGCAGTACAGGAATTTTAATTGACCTCTGTGATGCTTTTTTTTTTTTGCCTCATTGGTTCCATCACTGGGCGAAAAAACTGAGACTTCCTAACTGGAAACACATTTTAGGAGCAGCCCGGCTTCCACAAGTCAGCATGTAACTGTAGCACACACGCACATGGTCTCACGTAGAGATACAGTCAGTCGACGCCCCGGAAAACTGTAGAAAATAGTTTCCTCATCGGGAATCTAAATGCTGTTTTAAAAATGTAGAGTATGTGAAATGTAGACTTGATGAGAAGGAGCAGTTACACGATGCTGCACATGCGTTAAAGGGTTATAATGTTTAGAGATGATTAGCTCTAATGTTTTCTCCCTGAGACCTGTCACTTTCTCCCACCACATCTTACAGCGCACTGATTAAAGTTAGAGTAGAGAATAATCCCATCAGGCGTGATTTATCCCGCACATTTAAAGTATAAGCAGCTAAACTATCGTCCAGGAACTGGTGGGTATTTGTCTGAAATCAGGTTTAGCAGAAGGTTGGGTTAGTGTGGACAATAATAAAGAGCGGACTTCATCAGCCTGCTTACCCGGGTCACTGTGATGTCTGCAGCGGTGGATGGAGGCAGCTGAACTCCGGACTTTAACGAGACCCTCACACGTTATAAATCCTGCGGTCTGCGCCTGCGTCAAATCGGCCGCAAACAACCACGCTCAGAGCGGAAATTAATCAACTCAGTTTCAAAATAAAACAAATACACGCTGGAAATGGTAGTGTGACTACTTTCAAAATAAAAGACTGAAATGCGAAGTTGCCCTTATAGTTGCTCATTTATGATTTTCTATGACAATGAACAAATAAAGAAAAGTGTATTTATGTATAAAAGGAACATATGAAGAATACATAGTTCAGATAATGAGGAAAAAGTAGATAAAAAAAGAAAGAGAAATTGGGTGTGATGTGACTTTGTGGCGAGAACAAACCAGTAAATTTCAAGAGTTGTTTTTATTTACAGCCAGTACGCTAATAACATGTCTGACCAACGAGACACAATAGTAGTTCAGGACTACACAGAGAAAGAAAATCTATTAAATCTGAGTTCACATTGAAATAATATTCTTATATAGGCCTATTGCAGGTGTACTTTTCACAAATACAAATGTCAGCCGAAAGGGTTTCTACCAATAGTAGAAACATAGTAAAACGTTTTAGTTTTAGGCATTGTTGCTTTTCTAAGATTAAAACCGCTTCTTTAAAATGATCATAATAACAAATGTCTAATAACATGTGTTGATGGTTCAAATAATAAGAATAAGAAATTAATATCAAAGGTTACTTTACTAAAAGAAATTAAAAAGTAAAGCCCCTTATATCCATATCTCTGGATGATTATGCAAAAATATTATATTAAGTAGATCAAAAGGACAACACGTGCAGCTCGATGCATTTAAAACAAACATTTCACATTTAGAATTGTAGTTTTAACTTGGAAATAATTTCTGTCTCAGTCATAAAATTCAGTCTTGCAGTGTTACCAGACTTACCAGAAAAAAAACTGAAAAAAATCTCATTTGATAACACAACACACAGGCTTCATCACCAGAAACAATGCCAAACAAACCCTGCGTCAGTAAAGAAATGGTGACATCGTGCTGTGCATTAGTGTCTTTAGAGTCTTTAGCCATTAATCATTAAAGTATCATATATACTTTTTGATAAAGTATGTTTTCTGTAAGTACACTGGTCACAAAATGTTCTACAGAATATTTGTGCTTTTACCATCATATACAATACTTTAGTTTGCACTCTCTTGGGCAATAAAAACAATTAGATTGCAGGCAGTCACCTAATGGCCTAATTATTTTCTGAATACAACATTGAACATCAGTAGAACAGTTCGGAGTCTTAGAAAAACAAATGTTACTGCACATTAGCAAATCAAATATGTACAAATCTACATTAGTTCAAATGAATTTCTGAAGAGGCACTTGAATTCAAAACAGTTCAGCCAGCCCTCAGTCATCTTTGATGAAACAACATCACAAAGACATGGCAGTTTTTTTTAAACAGAAACAGACATTAGCCCTAATAAACATTAGTATATCAGTTTATCATGTCAGTCACACACACACCCACACTCATAAAATACACACACTGGGAAGCTCGGGTTTCCAAATATGAAGTAGAAGCATTTGCTACGGTATACGATGAAGATATTTTTTAACATACTAACACTATACTCCTGGAATGAATACCCACCTCCCTCTCTACTGTGCAATGAAGCCTGGCTGTGAAGAGTCGCAGGAGTTTAGTGAAACATTTCTCCACCGAGCAGCCTTCTTAACAACAAGATAATGGCTAATGCCACACTGCAAAACAATAAATAAATCAACTAAATCATTACATAAATATACAGTGTTTGTTAAATAAATAAACACTGCTCAGTAAGAAAAGAAAGAAGCAGTGCTAAGATTCAAGATGATGAGATGCTCCAGGACTGGTAGCTCAATGGTTTAAACATCGGACTGGGAAGTAGAGGGTCGCAGGTTCGGATAAAAGCGTCTGCCAAGTAAAGTAAAGTAAAGACACTGTTGGGAAGCTGTTCTTCCTTTTGTTGATTTCTAACCTAATAGTTAATTATTTTTACCTTAGGGCTGCAGCTAGCAATTATTTTTATTATTGATTAATCTGATGCTTTTTTAATTATATTCAGTGAAATACATGGGCTGTGTTTAAAGCCCACTGCCTGGTCTCTAACGGTTTGTTTTGTCGGTTGGTTCCTCAATGTAACATACTGAATGTCATCTTATAAATACTCACAGGAAGCCAGACAGATACAAGACGTTTTGTTAGGAGCATCATCACCACAGAGAAAAGGATAAACTGCATATAAAACAGTTTTAGGGACAGCCAGAGGGAGTTTGGGATTTTAGCAAGGAACAGACGAGCACTGGCATATCGCCACAGCAGTACAAACTTAGCGGCAAATACTACATCCCCATTTTTGCCTCCTCATAGTGGATAAGTTGTTTATTTTGCATACATTTAAAGTAATGTACAAGGTTGAGGTGTTCTTGATTTAGAGTATCGTACCTTACAAGTTCTGCATGAACACTCAGGGTTAATCCATATAAACGGTGGCTTAAATCAAACACAACTCAATTTTGCTGAGTTTAAAGCGAGATGGGATGGGCATGGGACTAAAAACGTTTCGGTGAGATCTCCTTTTTTATTAATTAACATGACAAACTGCATCCTGGCAGTGTAACCTTCTCACAATCTGTGCCTGCGATGATCGGAGTGTGGTGGAGAGGGGGGTGGAGGCAGGGTGACAGTGGTTGGAGGCTCCACTGGGTCATCCATGGGCAGGACCAAACGGGTGCCCCTGATTGCCACTTCACTGTCAGCCAAGCCAAGCTCGTGATCCATACCTTCATCAGATGGGCCGCCCCCGGTGCTGTTGGTGGAGGTGCGTTTGTGGTTGATGGTGTGGGATCCAGACGCATCTGTGTTGACGGTGACGTCGGCATACATAGAGCTCACATTGGCGTCGTTTAGGATGAAGTCAGAGTCATCGTCATGGAGCTGACCTTCATTCTGGTAGGCAGAGAGGCGAAAGGTGAAATGAAGGAAACAAGGACATGAAGAGCTGAAGACAAGAGCAAAAAAATGTCTGCCAAGTAAAGTAAAGTAAAGACAAAGAGGACGAAAGAAAAAAAAATAGTGCAAAGAAGAGGCTGCTCTAAATAAAAGTGTAACACGAACTCATTTAAGACCTTTGACTCCTAAACTCAAAGTTCTGCCGGAGGTGGTGGTTGAAGATCCTTCTGACAGGTTCGTCTGCCAGACGTTCCCAGCAGACCCTCACAACACGTTTAGGCCTGCCCGGTCTGTCCGGCAGCTTCCCCGGCCATCT
>JAUMHF010000014.1:10936378-11013895 GCA_032359275.1 Microctenopoma steveboyesi | reverse complement strand
ACTAATGAACAACTGATTGCTGCTGCTATATGGACACAAACTGCACACAACTCAGCACACTGCACTGACACACACACGCACACTGTCTTGGCTTCCTGTCTTGTTATGAACATGTATTTGTTTTCTGTCTGTACTGTCCTAGAAGAGCTACAAAAGCCCGGACGCAATGTGCAGCATACTAAAAAAAGCGAATAAAGTTGATTCTGATTCTAATCCACATATTTTGTATTACAATATAGAGGCAATTTCACTGTGTGTGTCTATGTGGGCGAGTCTTAAAAGAGGAAACAGGAAATGGGTAGACCAGGAGGGTCATACTCTGCCATTGTTTGTGTTTCCTGACCCTCTGATAGCAGGAAGAAAGCCAAACACTCCAAATCAAATGTAAACATTAAAGAGCTCTGCTGAGTGCTCTTCACTTGATATATAACTACAGTGTTAATTCCACACATCTGTTCTTTTGTGTTTGTCTGTGTCTAACAATTTATAAATGTTTTTACTGGTCCTACACTAACCTATATCATAATTGTACTTATTAATTCTAAACAGCTGATTTGACATTAAAATATTTCCTAATTACAGATATCATTTTAGCAACAATGACAACAGAGGTACATACCAAGCAAATTGTACTTAATTGCCAAAAGTTTATCCCGCCTCTCTCTGCCTGTGATTGGCTAAATGATCTTGCTGCAGCCGATCATCTCCATCACGGTGCAAACTACAGGTGGGCTGCTGCAGGTCACACAGCATCGGTCACTTCTCTCAGGTTTTCTTGTCCTTTTTTTATGAATATGCACAGTGATTATGGTTTGTACGTGTGAGCACAACAAAAAGTCACCCGCTCCTCCGCTGTTGTTGTCTGTGCTGCTGTGATCAAACAGCACAACTGAACCACACATTAGTTTAACTGAGAACTAGGTTGAAATGCTGAAAAGACACACACACACGTCACATGTGATCGAAAAGCAAACAGCTGTCGTCCTGCTGATCCTCGGGAGTGAGAGAGGATGTGTGAGCGGCTTTTTGCGTTCACGTATACGCACAGACTGACATCACAATTGGGACTGGATTTATCACGCAGCCTCACTGGACTCAGAGTCAGGCTAAATGTCAGTAAATGGAAGCAAATCATAGGTTTTAGGCTCAAGCACCAAAGTACGACCAGGAGAAAAGTCTTCCTCTGTACCCACACAGTAAAGAGGGCTGGCACATCACTTTGTCAAAGAGTCATATGCTGAAATTAGACTAAATGGAAAGTGTCTACTTTATCAGTTTCAGGTGGAAGTTTCTCATCATAACCTCCACCACTGACTCTTAACGTGTAACTTTCACACACTCAGTGGAAAATGGGGCATGAATTTGCACCTGTTTAACAGGCCTATTAGCAAATGTGCAGTCACTCACCCCACACTTAGACAGACACAGCTAAACGGCGAGGCAGAAAATACGCTGGTGGTTACTGCGTGGAGAAAGAATAAGATGAAAAGGAAGTGTTAAAAAAAGGCATGGCAGGTTTTTGCCTTGTCGTGCTGCAGTCATCTCTCTCCCCGTTTGCTTTCTCTGTTGTACTAACTACTGTCATGTCAGACAATAATGGTTCTAAACCATTACACGGGATAATTAGTGGTGTCATTATCATTAGACTGGAGCAGAGCAGTACACCCCACAGCAAACAGAACAAAGGTTAAATGGATTTAGACAACGGCAGCATTCACTGTAGGTGGCAAATAAAAACTCCTCGATTTAGTCGCTTTTCACAGTCATCGTACTTGTTGGTCCTGCTGTTCGAACAGTCTGTGATACAACAAATCCAATTTCTGATTAAAACTCAGTACAAACTCTCACACTAAACTGGCTGGAGTCCTACAAGGTGTCATTATTACAACTATTTCATCAACCCCCTGCTTATTGTGTATCTAAACCAAGAAGAAAAAAAAGAGTCAGCATGTATCCTCATGATGATGTAATATTACATAGTTGTCTGTGCTTCTATTTAAACCAGGTAACTCAGATGACACTCGGTAAGGATGTGGCGACACATCCTCCACTGTGGGCACGCAAAACTGCGGAAACAGTAAATTAGCTTTTTTCACGATTTGCCAGTTTGAATCGCCAAATAGTCTCGTGAGTCCACACCACAGCGGGGAAGATTCAATAATATCAACAACTTTTGCCAGCGGTTGCATAATATCAGTATGCTGTTTACTAAACTACTAGTAACCAGTAAGTAATTAATAGTACTCACAACACTAACGCTTTACCATCACTGTACCATAAAATGAAAGCTTCAGTTAAAAATGTTCCTTGTTCCTCATTCCAGTCAGATTCCTTCTACTGTTTCCTGAAATCTGATCATTATCAGAAAGCTCATCAACTTGTTTCACTCTATTATGTGTGTAGAAAACAAGAATTGATTTTTCATCCAAACCTTTTGAAATTAATATTATTGACTTGACAGAGCACAGTTCAAACTGTCGGGCTGACAACGCTCTTGAGTTCAAAGTGTATTCTTAAACCTGAAGGAGACCAAAATATCACCTGACCCAAACACAGCATGTTAATTGGACATTAATATGCCTAATATGCCCAGTCATAAGAGGATAAAATCATTACGTATAAACTGAATCATTGATGCCGTGGTCTGTATGTCCCCTGTCAGAGTGCATGTTGTTTCAGCTGACATTTATACTTATCTCAATTTCCCTGATTCAGAAAACACGTGGGGAATAAAGGTGATTGAAAAACACAGAGGCAAGTATGTGAGTGTTTTTGTACAGATATATATTGTGAGTTTAGGTTTAGACATACTTTAATGTCTCCTACCACTTGATTTTAAGATTAAGGTTCAGATAGGGTTCAGGTTAAATGTTACAGGTTAAAGTTATGGGCTGGGGAATAAACCCAAATCTCCATTAATGCTGAGGACTAATTAGGCAATGTTGACTAGTAAGTTGGCAAAGATACAGAAATACATACCTAAATATACAATATTTGTTGTATTATTAAGAATCTATGGGGCCTTTACAATGCAACTAGGTTTTCTAATTTTAGCATTTGAGTGTAGAAACATGATCTTCTCAATATTGTAATTCAGCCCGATCATTGTTATGCTGCCACGTTTAAATGCCAGGTTTGTCATTCACCAAACCCACATAGAATTTGTGTAATTATTATTCAAAGGGCATCTGCCTCTGGCTTTTTCTGCCAGAAGGATTAAGCTTTAACTATTTATGTCTCCGGTGTCACACGGATTTCTTCCAACCAAAGAACCTCGTGTTCTGTGAAAGCTCTCTGGCATATTTGTGTTTGATGGCACGCTGACGTTTGCTGGATCAACCACCTGAATACGATGCAGCTAATGCTGTTGTTATGTTCCAGAAAAAAATTCCCCTAAAGATGAACTCACTGCGCTGATGGACACCAGCAACAACACTGTGCATTTACATTATACAACATGCTCTAATCACTTATTTCACACTGGAGCAAAAACGCTTTGCTTCGTGATTTCAACTAAGGATGGAAAGACAATAACATGTTATTGTTTTCAGAACATGTTAAACAAGAGACACGCTGGGCGCTTCAGTGTCCTGACACCTTTATCTGTCTCCATTTTTTCCAAAATGAAACAAATGTCTTCTGACTGAAAAACCTCTCCACAATATAAGGCCTTCTTTTACAGCACTGAAGAAAGTAAGCTAAGGACATCTGTGCTGGTAGAATTAGAATACTAAAGAATAGGACAAGGGAAAATTACCAGACTATTTTAATGTATCCTATTGGGGGAAAAACCACAGCAATGCATCACATCCTCTCCGTTGGGCATGAGGGAAATAAAGTCACACACACGTTTAAATTCACACATTTACTGTGCAAGTATGTCTGTGTGTGTGTGTGAGTGTGTGTGTGTGTGTGTGTGTGTGTGTGTTGTGTGTGTCCCTGAGATAATGTTTAAAGATTAAATGCGAGAGTCCAGCTGGTGGTTCTCCCACAGTATTTCAGTGTTCAATGCAGAGAAGCAGATTATCTCCCCTGCACACATCAGCAGCACCCAATGCTGTGAAGAGCCCTCGTCACAGACACACACGAACACACACACACTCAAGGCATTCCACACAAATATGTTCCCAATAATAAAGCTGTGCACAAACGAATTCCCAGAATATTAGCTAGTAATTTTCCATTTACATTAATGTTTGTTATAGCCTATGTAAACATAGTTAGAGTATGAACATCTGTGTGTCTGTTTCCCACATATACATTGTATGTGGTACTGTTTTAATATTAGATGAACTAACTCTACTTAGGAAGACAGTTGACATAAATTCCTATTTGAAAAAAACTAAACTAAACAAATTTACAAACAAAATTAACAATGCAACATATATAACAACACAGCAGTGGTCCAGCTGTCCCACAATGTCCTCTAGACATTAGACTAGATAATAAACTCACTCAATTACAGTGTAATAGAAAATATAGAAACAAAACTCTGTACACATTTCAAAAGCATTCGATACAACACTATAACATCTGCATTCACTACAAAAGAGAAGAATTACTTGCGCTATTTCTGCTCTTCTCACTCACCCAGAGACACCCGCCTGTTTCTAGCCTGAACTTGGGGCAGGTTCCACACCAACCAGCTACTTTGTCAACAACAAAACAACAGCAAGTGAAAACAAATCACGCGTATGTCAACCTCAAATATCCCTTTTTGACTTTAAAGTCCCAATTGTCTGTTTGCCAGGAGCTCATCAGTTGCTGAAGATGCTCCAGTAGCTGTTACTGATGAGACAGACAGTCCTGGAAAATGAGGCTTAGACTATGTGTTTGTCTGTTCTCTGTGTGTGTGTGTGTGTGTGTGTGTGTGTGTGTGTGCGTGTGTGTGTGTGTGTGTGTGTGTGTGTGTGTTTACCTGGGAAGCTAGCACTGACGGGGAGGATATAGAGCAGAAGCGCGGCGAGCAGCAGCACCGAGGCCCTGCGCTCGCTTCTGCTCCGCAGGCTACACAGCAGCAGCATCCTTGGTGTCTTCTCCCAGAGAGACCGAGAGACCAGAGAGACTTTTGTCATTCCCCCATCACTCCTGTTTTTATTCTGCTTTTAATGCGACGTACACGCAGCGATAAGCCGAGCAGGCAGCAGCACGGTGCAGTCTGTCCACACTGCGCACAGTAATCCGAGGCAGTGCTAAACATAGCGGAGCTTCACAGGGAAGGAGAGCTGCCTTCACCGTCTCCTCGTAATTTACTTATCATCCATTTTTTTTTACTAATTCCTCTTACCGTTTTTATTTATAATCTCCTTATTCTCATTTACAGTTACTACAGGTGGAGTTGGCTTATATAGATATTTTGAAGAAATAAAACGTGCTATGCGTTGTGTGTAATGACACTTTTTACGACGGCGCCTGAACGCAGCGTTATACCTTCGGATTAGACACAGGTCAAAACCACAACCGCAGGAGGACGTGGTGACGCGGAAGTTTATAACATTAGATCATATCACGTCTTTAGGTAGATCGAGAACTTATTTTAATGCTGACAAATGAACACCTTGTCACCTTACAATTACGCGACTTTTATTACATAATATAGTGTCTAATAATAGCTCAATAGATAAAGATGGAGGGGAAAAAAATTATAAAGCAATGATTTAATTTATTTACTAATTCATAGCTGTATGGGGCATGTACAGTAAAACAGGATAAATACACATCAAACATCAAATAAAATATTGTTATGATTTGTTTCTATTGACATTTATTCCACACATTAACTCCAGTCCTTGTTCTTGACCAAACACGAACCGAACGCTGACAGTCATTTGCTGACAGACCTGGCAAGTGTGTTTGCTAGAAGCTGAGAGAGACCAGGTACAAACAAAGAGTGACATTCAGTGACCAGCACAAGAACAAATGTTGTAGCTGACCAGCATCAGTTTTAAGTGGCCATTATTGTCTGTTGTCAAAACGGACCACTAATAGCAGACCTATACTTGATCTATTGCATGACTGCAGTTAGTTTAAGACCTGTTTGTGTCTTTTCATACACTGTACTGCAGAATGTGAATCATAACAAATTTGTAGTGCATTTTTTTCCTATTGTCAGCAACACCAACGTCATCATCTCTGTCACTGTGCTGTGCTGTTGCAGCTGTTCCCGTCTGGTACAAAAGGTTTCAAAGTCTGTCTCGTCTTCTCTTGATATATAAAAAAAAATCACCAATAGACAACTTACTAACTCAAGAATATGTACCCTTTGATTTCTGCTATCCTGTGATAGCTACTAGTTTAAAATGCTGAAGATATTTTCCAATAAAAATTCTGCTCTCTACCTTTAACGCCCGTGGCCTTTGTGTGGACACAGTGAAGGAGACACATCATGCTGCTTTATTGTCGACATTTTGGCGAAGTAGGAGATGAAGTCATCAGACAAAGAGTTTTTGGGGGCTAGTGAATTCACTACATCTCAAATCTTGTGATGACAAATATATATTTGACGAATTGTCTGCAAAATGAGGATGAATATCTTAAGAGATTTGCATTTGTGATGATGGTTTGATCAGGCAGGGTGATTGATGGCAGGGTGTTCTTGCCTGAAAATACACTTACAGGCAACTTCAGGTAAAACTGTACAATCCAGCACAATTCAGTACAACAGACTGACCCTAAGAGAAGTTTAGTATACTATGAACCCAGACCTCCCTCTCCCCGGCCACCTCCTCCAGCTCCACTGGGAGGACCCCAAGGCGTTCCCAAGCCAGCCGGGAGATGCAATGCCTCCGCAATGAATCGAAAGCCTCGCCTCCTGGCTCAGCTCTCTCTTCACCACAATGGACCGTTGCAGAGCCTGCGTTACTGCGGATGCCACACCGATCCGTCTGTCGACCTCCTGCTCTATTTGTCCCTTACTCCTGAACAAGACCCCGAGATACTTAAACTCCTCCACTTGGGGCAGCACCCTGTCCCCAACCCAGAGAGAACATTCCACCCTTTTCTGGCTGAAAACCATGGTGTCTGACTCTCATCCTCGCCGCTTCGCACTCGGCTTCCAACTGCTCCAGAGAGAGCTCGAGGTTGCTGCTGGATGAAGCCAGCAGAACCACATCATCCGCAAAAAGGAGCGATGAGATTCTGAGGTCACCAAACAGGACCCCCTCCGCCCCTTGGCTGCCAATCCAGGGGAACTGCCCCCCCTTGTACATGTGATGTTGCAGAGACGTGTCAAACAAGACAGCCCCACAACATCCAGAGCTTTAAGAAACCCAGAATAGACCTCATCCACCACAGGGGCTTCCCAACTACTACATTTATTTTTGTCTATATAAAAGACTGCAAAGTGCAGGTGCAAAATTGTTCTGTTGATTATAACAATTTAAATTGGAATTTCCAGAAATAAAAGAAGAAAAAGGGGTTTGTATTTATTGATAAGACTGCACAGTCATGAACCGAACAGAGAAAACACGTGGAACAGAAACATGGGCCATGTCATGCATCTCCTTTGGCACACTTTGAGGTTCAGCTACTGATCAACAGAAACCTCAGAAAAAAGGATGAACACAAAATTAAATAGAATGGAAAGTAATATCATAGCCTTACTTCTTGTCCATGGTCCTTTTCTGTGTGTGAATAAGTAAAATATACACTCCTGAGGTACACCGTTTGGCAATGCCTCTTACAAAGGCTAAATAACAAACAGAAAAATAATGCAATGTGTGATCAAGACATGAAATTAACTTAGCAGCAAAAAGCTCACATTTTGTGTGACAAACACAAAGTCATGCAATCAATAATTAGCGAGAAGTGAACAAATGGATTAAAAAGCTGTCCTTCTGAGTTTGTGCATGAGGGTATTACAAGTTCAGGATAAAACCAGCCTTTTTAGTTTGTTAATTTATTTTGTATATTTTAACAAACCTTGTGGCCTTCACTGAATAACACACTATTCGGTGTTGAAACCAACCCCATAACTTATCATTGTACATCCTATAAACAATGGATGCAGGATGCTTAATGACACTTTTAATTAAAATGACTTGTTGCATCACACAAACAAATGCAAAAAGTGTCTAAAAGGGTCTAATTGTATTCATCTGCCAAAAATAATCATACCCGTGTTTCAAAGTGCGAAACAATCTGAAACTACAGACCACTGTCTGATGTTGCATCTCCAAAAAAAAAAACAGTGTTACTGCACTTGCCAACGTAGGCTACAAGAAGACCAGCTCTGGTTATTTTTGCAATGAATGAGAAACTCCAATGAAATACACAGTTATTTATAGTTCAATTTCAAATGAATCATGACTCTGAAAAATAAAATTAGGAAAGCAATATTGTCTGAGCTGAGGACATTATAGTTATTATACCTCTGGCAAATACACTCACATTGTTGAAAAAAGAAGAAGAAATGCAAAACACAAATTTATTTTAAATGACTCAAAATGCAGTCACTCTCAAATTCCCTGAAGTTGAGTAATAGTTCCAAAATGAAAACGTCGGCCCATAGCTCATCTTTTTTATCTACCAACATTATATCACTGAAAAGTCACGGTATCTAACTCCACCTACTGGCCAGGTGATAATCCATTCACCATTACGAAATATTTAACAGTACTTGCTGACATGAAAAGGTGCAATTTAGATAAAAAACAAACTGCATTGCATAAAACCATGTCTGAATAAATTTGTTGTCTTATCCATTCCTCCTTATAAAGTGAGGTTCTTCTAGTCACAGATTTGCATCATTATCACCTTCTATGTGCCTACGACGGCTACAACACTACAGGCTAGGTTTGAAAGCACGAGCTCAGCAAGCCTAGAGTTTTAGAATTTAACTCCCTAGTGTAGTCTGATGAGATCACAAACTTCCCATTTCTTACACTAAGATCTCCGCTTTGACCGTCTGTCCTATAAATATAGAATGATTTAGGTTTCAAAGTGAGAACAGGTCCTGAGTGTGGCCAACATAATGCTTCACTCTCCTATCCCAGTACACATGCACGCTGGGTAAGTTAGGGCTTCATGGAGGGCAGTGAGGGATCACTCATCATTCAGAAGATGATGGGACAAGTGTGATTCAGGATCCACAGAGGTCAAGGATTTGTGTCTGGTCCACTGTTAGTATTTGGAGTTTGAGATGAGTCTGCTGAACACAGTTCAGTTCTGTCATTCTCTGGTGCCTTAGTGCAGGACTGCTGCTGTGAGCGTTGTTCTCCTCTGAGCTCTTCTTTCTCCATGACAAACTCCAGAGTGGGTCCTCTAGCTGCTCCTTCCTCTAGCTCTCCCTCTTCTGCCAGACGCAGTTTAATGTTTATCCCAACAGTTTTTTCGGTTTTATCTGGACAAGGAGGACAGCCAATAAAGAAACATGAAAACACATTAAAATGTCTAAAATGTTTAAGCCACACAAAACATAAGATTTCACTGAAATGTCACCTGTTATTTATTAATTTTCTTTAATATTCTGACCTCTGAAATATGGCTTATGCACAATTGGTTTTGTTGTTTGAAAAGACCAAAATGGAACACAATAAATCTCCCTTCCCTTTGTCCCTCACCGTGTCCCAGCTGTCTTTCTTTGGGCAGCAGCAGCACATCCACATTGTGGTGTTCCTCCAGGGCAGCTGTGAGTACAGCACCTTCATGGCTGAAGAGGAAAACCAAAGGTAAGGTTATGTCCTCGGTGGAGTCACCATCTCCAACCATCTGGAAAAGAGGAGTTTCCTTGCTGTTACTTCCCTCACGGTGGTCTGCAAACAGAATTAAGCAGTAGTTAGAATTCTTTTCTTTTTGTCAGGTACAGCACTGTTTCACATCGAGCATTATGTTGTACTCCAGGAAAACTCTTATTTGTGTTCCTCACCTATAAAGATGGCTCCTATGGCTCCCGCTTCTTGCAGCCGACGAGCCTTTACGGCAAACATACAGTCACCACGCAGAGCCAGGGCGATGCGGCCTTTGAGCTCTACTGCATTATCGATTGGTCCACAAGCAGTGTAGGGGGAGGCTTTCACAATGCTTCCTTTCACCTGTAACCGCCAGAAGACTTTCACTGTGCTTTTATTAACATTTTGCATATAGAGTTATAGTTATATACATATCATATATTAGTTATTATATGTAATGAAATTATAGCAGTAAATGTTTGAACTTAGGTCAGTATGACTACATGATGTTTTGGGATCTTTCACATTGATTTTGTATTACTATCACACTGACCCCATGTTCCTGTTTGGAGAGGTCCATTCCAAACTTGGCAGGTCCCGCTGTAAGGACAGTCCTACCTAGAAATGGGGGTGATATGAGCTGCACAGCATGAGGAACTACCTCCTCCTCTGGTGTCTGGCTTACCTCTGCTACAAGTCTCACCCGGTACACTCCTTTATGTTCCTAAACAAGTTAACAATAGCCATCAATCATTGGGATTCATGGTTTTCCAATAAAATCTAATGTCATTTTTATTTTCAGAAAGAAAGGAAGGTACATAACGATGTGATGCAAATATTGCCAGTTCAACTTTTACCATAAAATATATAGTAAAGTAGTATACTTATTATTCATAGACCCAATTTCAACTTCAAGTCATTAAATTGACTATAAACTAAATTCTTTTAAGCCATTTTTAAAGTGTAAACCTGTAGTAAAAACAAGATGCTGATAATATGACAGAGAAATCAAATAAAGCAGCTTATAGTTGTTTATATTTATATAACTCTATAAAGCTCTAAGCTGTTATTTGTACAAAATGATAATAGTTTAAAAGAAGGTTACATAATAAACCTATATGCTAAAAGCTCCATTGCGTTACAGTATAATTGGAGCTAAATCTACCAAATAGATAATAGTAACGTTTAACCTGCCTTAATAATAACATGCCTATGCGGTCATATCCTGACATATTGTAAATCATTTTAATTTTAAAGTACCTTTTGACTTACAGAGCCTCCTGCTAAGATCTCATTCAGTGGTGTAAGAGAAATTCCCATGCTGTTCAAAAACTCCACTGGCTCCATGCCATTCTCGTGGAGCGGCAGTTCAATCTCCCTTTAAAGTACAAACACAACCAAATTACAACTTAAAGTAAGTGCAGTTCACCACTACCACTAGCGATAAAATTATTAAAACTGATGTACTCCAGACACACCTGACGGGTGAGGGGTGGAAAGCTCGTCCCACCCCTGTGAGGTACTTGTAGCTGTCCCGGATGGTTTTGGCAAATGAAGGGTTGTTGGGGAACAGTGTCTCTGTGCTGGGGCAGGAGTGTGTGAACAAATCTTCTTGTTGAGCAACAGAAACACTCTCCTGAAGCAAATGACCCACAGTAAAATAAGGTTATCATTAAGTTTAACTATTGTCTTTTCACATTCAAATGCATCAGTTTAACATTTTAACTGTGCACCAAATAGGAAGCTTTGTTATCAAAGTTCAAACATGTCAGTAAATTAAAACTCTTTTATGGAGCTAATGTCATATTTGTTTGGAGTGTCAGCTTGTAAAAATGCAAACATTCCTTTGGGTAGAAAGCCACAGCACTCACTGTATTGTTGCCTTGACAAGGTGGCTGGGTGGTGGAGAGAGAGACGGGGAGAAGGTGAGCCTCTGTAGTGAAGATGTAGTCATCAATATCAATGGGCACTTGGCTCTTCTCCGAAAACAGCAGGTACAGGTATTTAAACATCTCTGCCAGAAAAAAAGAGTCCATCCTACACAAATAATCCAAAACAAAGACACAGAAGACATTTTCTATAAGAAATGTGTTAACAATCCATTAGATTAGTCCTTCCATAAATAAAGGCAGACTGCACACCACACTTTCACTGGTAACTTTATGTTACAGTGTAACATGTTTTCATTGCCATTTCTGCTACAAAGTACCTGTCTTCATGCGTCCCAGTGCGAACATCTTGTACAGCAGCAAACCCACAAGGCACCCTGGCATAGGCATTGAGCTTTTCCACAATAGACTGTCCCACTCTGAGGTAGTATGGGTCGCCAGTGGCCTGCACAGAAAATATGCAAAATGTCATTTTAACAATGTTTCCTACACAATAAATACTACGAGTGCTTTGCGTATCTGTGTGAATATGGTACAAAGGTGCAGTGGTCAGCCTGCTTAGAGCTGAACATTGCAAGCTTGTTTCACCTTATAGAGGTAGTAGGTGCTTTCTGCAAACTCTGGTCTCAGTAAATGTTGGCCCCAGTGAACTCTGAATTCTGTAGTGAAAGCCTGCAGGGAAAGCAGGAGGGAAAAAAGGGACACTAGATGATACACGTTTCTGTTTTGCTAATGATTTTGTTATATTTTGTAGCAAATTTTCATGTATCTTTTGGTTGTATTAGATTATTGAACTGTAGCGTTTCTTGAGGCCAATGTTGGCAAAATTGTTGTCACACAGTGCTCACTTTTTATACCCACTGTTAGATGGATGCAATAGATTAGGTGACAGCAGACTTTCAGATTGTATAGTATTCACGAGTATACGATTGCATACCTTTATGTTTACCATGATGTATAAGATTTATACACATTTTACATCGCTAGTCAGTATTAAAAATATATAATATATACCAAATAACTGTGCTTCAAATGAGAAAAAAGAGAATAGATTGTTTACCTCTGGAAGAAACTTGTGCTGTTTGGTGACTTGGTAAAGCATCTCATGTGTCTCAATAGCTGGTTTCAGGTCCCCTCTTAAAACCTGTGTGAAAACATTATTTCTATAATGAAATAAAATCAATAGGTCTTGTTAACCCATCTTTGCTGTTGTCTTCTGGTGCTAATAAAGCTGACTAGGGAAGCACTGATCCAATGTTAATATCACACATCTGCCTTCTTTATATTGAATTTCGAATTTCTGCTTTCACTAAATGTTACTTTAGACGAAAGGTTGATGTTCCAAGCCAGTGCGCAATATTATATTATTTTAACGATAAATAATAGAATAATAAAAAGCTGATTAAATGTGCATCTTAATACAGGATCTCTGACCTGTAAGCCAGGAAAAAATGCCAGGAGAGAGTCCATCCAACTCCGCACACTCACAGTGGGATTGTGCATGTGCACATTGAGCAACAATGGTGGCTGACTGATGTACTTCATAATGGCACTGTAGTGCTGTTAGAAACATCATGAAAAATGGATTAGGGAAATAATGTCTTCACTTCAAATTTAACACAAGTACATTTCCAGAGTGCATACAGTGATAGAAAACGTACGATGTTGAACCTCTCCAGAAAAACATTATCTCCTAAAAGAATGTAAGCCTTCATCAGATATTCGTAGTATGAATCGATACCAGCCCCAACGCCACTGTCTGTAAACGCAGAAGTGAGAATACAGTCAAATGATCACAATATGTACATTTTCTGAATTTCACTTATGTGACAACATGAGGTTCTAGTGGTCATCTTTGGTCTAGTCAAGTTGCCTCACCTCTGCGAATCCATTCTCCATTATGGATGTTGATGACTGTCCCCACCAAGTCACTACCTCTCTGTCTCCTCTCCCAGAGGACATCCAAAGCCTTCCGTGCATGTTCCTGTGAAACATAAAACACTATATATCTGTGAAGGTTCTCAGTCATCCAGGTCATGGTTATCTCAAAAAAAGGTTTATCCAATAGCAACTGGACTTGTAGGTTTCTTGACGACGTTTTGCCCTTCTATCCAGAGGGCTTTCTCAAGTCTGACTGACTGGTGTGAGGAAACACTACATCAATAAAATGTGCCTTTTAGAAAATGTATTTTATAATTTATGTCAATTTTCTAAAATATATGAAACAAATGTTGTTGTGTATTTTACATTATATTGCAGTATCATCACATTAAATAATAATTTATTTTTATATATTTTTTAATTAAAATTTAAAAGCCTAACGGGCTAAAGGGAGTCAATACCTCAAATACAGAATCTCCTGACAGTCTGCTGAGGGCGGCAAACTCCAGGACCATTGTTCCTGCACAGGCTGTGCATGTGTCTGATTCAGTGCCTGTGCGTGAAAGTGGGTTCAGGACTCCATATCGCAGATTCACCTGACAAACAAAAAAGGAACTGTATCTTAGTCATAGTCAGTCCACTTAGCTATAATTATTTTAATTGGTTGTTAAAATCAAAAATAGTTCTTCATAGTCCCTCTTTGATTAACCGAGTCTCTATCCATGCATGAGTCAAATACTGTATCTACGTCAACAATATATTAAACAGTACCTTAGGGTAGGGAAGGCCACTTGTGGTGTTGAAGGCAGGCAGTAATCGATGGCCAAGGTCTTTGGCCATGTGTAGGAGCTCGTCACGATACCACTGCATCTTGTCTCCGCGCTGTCGCAACAAGTCAGCCATAACATGGGCACCCAAAAGTCCTCTGGAGATAATTAAAGGACCAAAGAATTAAATTAATGATTTTCATAAAAAATAGAAAATTAAACAGAAAGGTTGTCAACAGTGGTTTTTTTATACATACATGATAATTTGTGTAATAATATACCTTATACAAAGAACAACAACAATGACAATTCATTTCCAAGTTGCACCAACAGCTTTTTTGTAAAAATACAAATATTCCCTTTATAGCCCTAAAATTATCTTAATTTATTGATATATAGATTTGCTGCTCTATGCCAACTCCAGTCACAAAGAGACAGACAAATTTCACTTCAGATTCAGACACACTTCTGTCAGATCAGAGGTCAGATTTTGTTATTAAGACTAACTTACTAAAATGACAAGACATGTCACTTTTTGTATATAAACTATACAAAATTGAACTAAATAAATTCCATGTTTCATACCCTAAAACCCTTATGTTGGTCTCAAACACAGACACCACCACATCGTTGTCCAGACGTACATCCTTCACAGCCTTCCACACTGCATCTTCAAACTCTTCAAGTTTGTTTAACACCTGTTCACAGACAAACAGGAACAAAAGCATCTACCTTAAAAAAGAAAAAATCCCACATCTATGAATAATGGTGAGGAAAAAAGAAAGGTACTTACCACAAGAGTATCGAGGGTGTCAATCAGTGTGAGAGAAAATCTGCAGAGAAGGTGGGAGAAATATTGTGACAAATGCCTCTGGTACAGCACAGTGGACCTCTTGCCACTGATCCAGTTTTATTTGTCATCCACAGACTCTTAAAAGGCTGAAGCTGCCGCATTTGAAGTGAAATTACACTTTGCAACATCCAAAACAAACACTGTGCATATTTTTAACCACATCACTTTTTTAAATCAAGCAGGATGTTACGTTTAATTAATGTTAACATGGGAAATGCACACGTAATGGGTGCATTAAACTACATGGTTTGTCTGCTTGAGGGAATTTAACCTTTGTGCCTGTATTAGCATCACTGGAACATTTAGGCTTTATTAGATAATGATCTTACTTCCCCAAGGAGTCATCTATGTCGCCTCTATTTGGCTCCTGGCCACGGACTCTCCCTCTGCAACTTAGAGGCATCAACTCATCTGCTGGATAGGCATATTTCTGCAACACATACATCAGTGAGTGTCTTCTGGCTTTATTTGACATCATACAATTGTTGCATTATTAGCAGAACAGTTTTATTTCCCATTCATAATTTTTACAATTTTAATTCTACATATTCCAACTAACGTTGATTTTGATCTATCTGCCATAGGCTTACACCATTTTCACACCTTATTAACTCTTGTTATTAACCACAATCATCAATTCCCAACTATCATTTGTTCATGCCAACTACAGTAGGCTTAAACTGGTTTAGCTGAGGCCAAATCGAATAAACTTTAACTGTAATTTCCACTAAGTCACATTGGTCTTTTCTTCAGCTGTGTTTATTGTTTTACTTATACAAAGCTTACATTTCAAATTCTAGATTACTGATTGTACACCACCACTGTATCAGATCCAAATGCACTGAGGACTGTCAAACAACTAATGCAAAGTTTTCTTCCCTGGAGTGTTGCTGCAGACTCGTTACCTTTACTGTGCTGCCCCCTGTACTAATGCAACATAAAAAAGTAAATATAGGCTTAATAGCAATTCTTACATCCATGTTCAAAACTTACCATGTAACTGCCATAGGCATGATCAAACATTTCAATAATCTGGTCCCTGGAAAAAAGGAAAGTGGAATTTAACCCTTAAGTGTCTATCTTCTTATTGTTATCACAACATTACAAAGACTTCCACAATTACCATTTTACAAACATAGTGTTTATAGGTATGTCTTGATATACATCACCTGATTACAGTCTTCTCCTCTGGTGTCATGTTCTGGCTCTCCTGACATCTCACCCAGCCAAGAAGACTGGTGATAAATATGGTTTTAAGCATCATCCCAGCAACAGAAGGCTATACCAGTTCCCAGCAAAGCTTATCTCCTCTTGTGTTTATTTACTCCTGCTCTGGTTTAGTTTGATAGGGGCAAACTCCTGTGTTTTGTCCAACACCCACACTAAATCAAAGAGTCCAACAGACACAGCTGTCCTTCTTCAGAGCCCCAGTATTCCTCATTTTAGTAGAGTTCTGGCCTATGTCGACATACGTTAGCTGCCTCCCAGCTCCATTTCCCTACTTTCACAGTGATTACACTGCAGTTGGTCCAGTCTTGTTGGGAGCACCACATAGCCTTCATACAGAGGTCATCAGCTGACCGCTGTCCAATTACACACATGTAAACAGTCGAGATATAAAGCTAACGTTACAGACGAGCAAAGACCACAGCTGGCGATATCCTCAAAGAAAATGAGAATGGCAAGAAGCGTCGGGTCACCCGGGGAAGCCCAAACAGGGATCAAATGTAGTAGTTGCCAAAGATATGGCAATAATCGTTGTCAGTGCTGGAAGAATCCCGGTTGCTAGCCAGCTAACAAGTTGCTAGTTAGCTGTCAAGCTAGTTAACTAGTTAGCTAGCAAGTGTACCGTTAGCTAAAGAAGGTTAGCTAACGTTTTGCCAAAAAAACATCTTCGTCTAAATAAACGAATGGTTCATTTGAGATGTAAACTGGTTATCGTGCAGTAAAATGGTCGAAGACCCATCCCCAAATACAACTAAGGCCACCCAACACCCTGACGCTTTGTGCCAAGCTGTCAAAGTGTTGGTTTTTTTTCTCTACCCGGCAGGCAGAGCTGCGCTGATTAGTGGGGAATCTCTGCCCTGAGTGTGGCATTTTAGGTAAGCGTTACTCCCACATAGTGTATCTTGAACTTCCCCCTGAAGCGAGCCACTTAAACATTGACGCTATAGAATTGTTTAGTAATTAATAGTTTATTTATGGTTGCAATATGTTGGTGTCGGGAATTATCGACCTTGGGCGGAATATATCCTTGTTGGTATTACTTAGGGCAAAAAAACCCTCGAAACAATCACAATAGGACCCACCAGCCATGAAACCGACTAGTCTCGAAAAGTAGGTCATCCAGGGGTAAAAACCTAATGACGTGCATTAATACAGTGTAGTATTTCAAGTGGCTGAGACACGATACAATTATTTAAAGGTTAAACTATATTAAGCTTGATATAAAAAAGATTTCGAAGGCAAACACTTTACTGTAGAGTAAAACATACTTGTGTTTTCTTTACTCAACATTATTTTAAATATTAAACAACAGCGCAGTGAAACCCAAATATTTCGTGCCCGTACATACCTCGGTGTCAAATGATCTCATGTCATTTGAAATGTTTCTGGTGATGTGTATACCTCTCAGCAGCAGGGTCCACAGCTGGGCTCAGTTTACTCCCGGACCTCACCCACCTGGGTTTTATGTATGTAGACGACTGAGGTGGACAATCGTGCTGCAGCTGATTAAATGTTACTGTATGAAGTAAGTTCAAATCTTATTATTGTCCATATAACATGAATATGTCCAAATATGTGTCTATGATGTTTTTATGTGTCAAGCAGCTGTCCTTACACAGCAGACAAACAACAGACTGTAACCATCCAAATGTCATCTTTCACTAAGTATAATAAATATTTTTTTCACAATAATAGACACACATACAATCAAAATTTAATTACATATAAATATTTGTCTTCTCTTTTATGTCCATATCTAGTACTTCTTCCAGTATAAATGGCAGATGAGCAGTGCTATTGCCATGCTGAGGCTATAGGAGCAGCATCTGCCTGGTGTTTCACTACTAACAAAATATTTTGCTTACATATGTGTAATGCTGTATTGATCTTGGATCATTGATACTAATGCTAAAAATGTGAAAAATGCTAAACAGTTTTTTCCGTCTCTTTCTGTCTGTCACACACACTGACTGTATTACAGAGAACAACACAAGGTTCACAGACGCCACTCATTTGAAACCTGATAAAGAAAGGAAAAGGTCGTCTTTGAACGCGAGGCAGCAGATACACTTTGTGTACTATCAGGATTTAGTTTAGGTGGCCATACATACACAGCAAGGACTTTTCTGATGTCAGATGAAAGTTTGTTCATTTTGTTTGTTCATTTTAATCCAGATGTTGTGTTGGCCATTAAAGGTAACGTATTTTGATGATGGATCCTGTGCCTGCTCTGTGGAAAGGATGGATAACCACAAACATGTAAAAGGTCCATCTGCAATAACCTGATTCAAATTCCCAACATCTTGCTACATCTGTCAAAATGGTTTGTAATAACCGTAACTCATTTCTTATGTATTACTGGTATGTCATATCTGGACATATTCATGTTATATGGACAATAATAAGATTTGAACTTACTTTATACAGTACCATTTCATCACCGGCAGCACTGTTTTCCACCTCTGTCGCCCTCTCCACCGTAGAACATACACGTATACACTTATTTTAACAGAATCTCTAAATGATTTACATCACTGCAGAATAATTTATAATGAAGTGTCTACAATGCACGAATGGTTCAGGTATAGTACTGAGGCAGGCGTCTGTTCAACAAGGAACTCCAGTTACTTCAGTGATGAAACAGGGATAAGTCTGATTGCAAACAAACATGCATCCTGTTTCCTTATTCCTTTCCCAAAGCATGGAGCAAATGGGACTTTTGGATCATATCCGGGTAGAGACGGAACTTTATTATTACTGAAACGTGGCTCCTCGTGGCACAGTTGTGTTTAAACACTGAAAAGTGCGTTTGGGGACATAAGGTGATAGATCCCAGCCGCTCTTTCTCTGCGTAAAGACGCACGCTGCGTGAGTTTTGATGAGGAGGGCTTTATGGAAACGCCTGCGTGATTCAGTTTCCCGCAGCTATTTATGGGCGTCGCCTTCTAAACTTCCATGTGAGGTGTGGCCATTTGCGCTTTTTGCGAAATTCCTCCTCTGACATCAGTCCGAACATTTGCTCAACCTAAAGTAAGAACCGCACTATTCAGAAAACGTTTCTGCTCTGTTTCTCCACCACCAACAGGCCGCAGCGGTCCGCGCTGACGTGTTGTTGTTGTTTCCGTTTAGCTACGTGTCCGCTCGAGATGCTATTTCATGTTTAATACGTTTTCTCTCGAACAGGTTGCATCTTCCTCCACTCCGCGATGTCTCATTGGGTGAGTAGAGCAACCTGGGGCTGAAAACATGATGGTAAATGATGAGCTGTTGTATTTAAATCTGAGACGTGTTAACTCCTGTTGTAGAGCGACTTGGATCTGCTCTTAGACTCTCCATCTCCGTTGACTGTGACAGTAGGTTGGACAAACCATTTGCTGTTTAGTGTGCAGGATATGAGTGTATTTTATACTATATGGAGACAGTACCAGTACAGTAAGTGAACATGAATCAACCTGAACTCGTGTCTCTGTGTGTTAATCAGGCCAATACCAGAGGAACTGTGAAGGACAAGGCGAATTTCAAGGCCGACGAAGATGTGTCTGCACTGAGGAAGGCCATAGAGGGTCTTGGTAAAGAAGACATCTGCCTGAGCTATACCAGGAGAACATGTGGAGTGAAAATGCTAAGCTTGTGTTGTCTTCTTCTTCATAGGTACAACAGAAAAGACAATTATTGAGGTCTTGACCCAAAGAAGTAATGACCAGCGCCAGCGTATTGCTAAGGCTTATGAGAAAGCCACAGGAAGGGTATATACATTTCAATTTGCTCTGAGTGTCGAGGCAGACTTGTGGACCAACATGAAACCGATGATGATGATGATGATGTAGGAAGATCAGGTTCCAGTAAACACTTCTATTACCTCTCACTTCAGACATTAGTAGCCGACCTGGAGGGCGACACCCATGGAGATTTTGAGGACTTGTTAGTAGCCTTAGTGACACCTCTTGCAGTTTACGACTGTCAAGAAGTCATCGGCGCCATCAAGGTGAGATTGAGTTCAGTTCACTTCAAGTTAAGGCGACACTGATTCCTTTCACTCGTGCGTGTGTGTGATATTCTGTGTTGTCTTCAGGGTGCAGGCACCACAGAGAGCACCCTTACAGAAATATTTGCTTCAAGATCCAACCAACAGATCAAAGCTATGTCTGAGGCGTACCTGGCAGGTTCGTGTTTAACACAACGTTTTGTAATTCCATTTAGTAAATAGTAACTGAAAATATAAATCTATAAATAAGTTTAGAGCAGTGCTGGAGAATAATAGGTGCCCCCATTAAAATAAATAAGAGGCAGTGCATGGCTTCGCCACGCACTGCCTCTTATTCATTTTATATGGCAGGCACCTAGTGACTGAAACATTTAGCAGATGATGATGATGATTTTACAATATGTTTGTTCATTCGAGAAACGGGAAGATCCATGATTTATGATTTGAAGTCCGAGGTATCTGGAGATTATGGCAAAGCCCTGCTGATCTTGGCTGAGGTACTTTACATTTTGTTTGTGTGCTGATGTGTGATCAGGAGTGATCTCCAACATGGGAAAGTTAGACCTGCAATGACCAGACAGCTCTAAACATACTGATATTATTATCATCTAAAATAAACGTAAGATGCCAACAAATATTCATTTCGTTGGATGTGGAGTTATTCCAGGGTCCTGAGCTAATGCAAAATGATTGAACTGTCTGTGTCACCAACAAAACTCATTTCTGCTCGTTCTACCAGGGGAAAAGAGACGAGAGCACCAATGTGGATGCTGCCAAAGCTAAAGCAGACGCTAAGGTATACTGACACCAGGATCATTAGTTGCTGTGCAACTCGTTTTCAAGCAAATAGTTTTTCAATGAACTGGTTAACATCTAAACCACTGTTTAGATGCAGATGACATTTTCAGCATGACCTCGCATATTAAACAGCCATGAATACATAACTGACCTCACCTGCAAGACTGAACGTGCTCACTCTTCCCATGTTGAATTAGAAATATTCTCCTTTGCTCACACACTTCCTCTGAACACCTTAATCATTGGTGTATTTCTGCTCACGTTCATTTTCATTCCCCCCCAAGGCTCTGTATGCAGCAGGAGAGAAAAAGTGGGGTACAGATGAGGACACGTTTATTGACCTCCTGTGCCACAGGAGCGTTCCCCAGCTTCGTCAGAGTGGGTTGGCTTCTTAAATATTCTTTATTTCTGTTGATGCTAATGTAAGACACAAGTCTAAGAGTCACACCGCGGTGCTAAATTCCACTATCTGCAACCATTAGAGCTACATCAAATGTTAAGGCAATCTGTCCCACAGTTATAGAAAAAGTAAAGGTCTACATGGTAAAAACATAAGTAATATCACATCACTACACACAGAGTAATGCTGGTAACCTGCTTATGAACAGGTTCATAATAGAAATCAAAGAAGAAACATGTTGTATTTAAGTGTCTGTTATGCGTTGGCAGCTCTGGTAGAATATAAGAACATAAGCAAGAAGACTCTGCAGGAGAGCATTGAGAGCGAGATGTCTGGAAACCTGGAGACGCTACTTGTCGCCGTTGGTGAGGAAAAACACGTCATCTGTGTATTTATTTCCATGTTACCTAAGTTATTTGACGTAAAGCCGACATTTGTTCAAATGTTTCTGTCTAGTGAAGTGTGTGAAGAACACTCCTGCATACTTTGCGGAGAAGCTTTTTGAGAGCATGAAGGTAAGCTGTGCAGTCGGCATCACGAGTGTGACAGCTATCCAAACACAAAACCCACACACAGTCCAGAGGCTCCCAAAATAAACTAGACATATTGTTCAGTTACACGTTTGCTGTACAACCTCTAATGTCAGCAGTGGTGTGGAAAGGAATTTTAAGCCACCGCTTCATTGTCGCTGCTGCTGCTGCTTTCATTTAATGCACACTTTGTGGTGGACGATAGGCAGAGAAGCTGCCATTACTGCAGAATATGTGAACAAGCGATTGGTCGTTTAGGAACAGACGGCTGCTTCTTCATTTGATTCTTGCAGCACCTACATGTGGCTTTTTTGTTTCAGGGTTTGGGGACCACAGAGTCCATCCTGACCAGGATACTGGTCTGTCGCTCAGAGATAGATCTGTTGGATATCAGAGCTGAATACAAGAAGCTGTTTGGATGTTCCCTCTACTCCCAGCTAGACGTCAGCACACCCACAGACAATTGTTTTTCTTAACTTAATATGGCTTCATAAGACACAGAAATGACGTTCTTTCCTCTTTTTCTTTGTGCAGTCTGATGTCTCCGGTAGTTATGGCGACGCCCTCAAGCATCTTTGTGGCCAAGACGACTAACTGATGATAACCATGTTGTGAACGGTCACTACATAGCAGAAGGAAAGAAATGTATCTAAGGATCATTAGTCACTCAGCTTTTCATCACCCTGAATGGTTAACAAAGTAAAACCTAAGATAAAGTTTAATATTCAAGAAATGTTTATCAGTCTTTTTCAATACATAAAATGGTATCGTCTAAAAGCTGTTAACAGGATATTTCTTACTTGATAAATATATTACCTGCACTTAACTATTAACTACTAAATGCACATTTCTTACTTTAGCATAAATGTATATTCTATATTGTAACACAAAGCCTAAACATTGGCAACATGCTAATAAAAACAACTGTTCTTTTTATTAGTAAAAACGACAACATGACTCTTATATAAAAACATTTATTTAAGGGTTTTGTTTATGTTGCTGTAACCGACTCCTACGCATGTCATCAGGACTTTGTCTCCGCCCTTCCTTTCATCGTCACAAGGCTTCTGAACCTCAATCTTGAACATGATCTGGAAGAAATCTCTTATATGTCTGATGAACTCAATCCTGGAGGGATAGCGGAGAGAAGAGAGGGAAAAACAGATTACTGTGACTTTCTTAACTGCAGTTATTTTGATAGTAAAACTAATTTTATTAATCATCTAATTACAAAATGAAAAAACTAAGTTGTATAAGAGGATTTTATTTATTTAAGGAAAAGCTGCCCGAACATGCCGTGCCTCTCACATCACTGCACAAATATTTTACCTGCTACAACTCCACCTAATGCATTAAGTGACTGCAAAGACAAACTCTTTCATTCAGTTGTTACTTCAGTCTTAGTCTTACATTTAAACACAAACAAAAAAGCCATTGACTAAAAACTGTAGTCAGCAGATTTACCTGTGTGGGAGGAGATAGTGTATTGTGATGGCACTGCCAATCTTCAGTTATCATAGTACTGTACTTGATAGGGACACAGCACCGGTACCATGATAACTGAAAATGGACAGTTCACAGTTCTCCTCACTCCTCACTGGTGAAGATGATGATGCCTAAAATCAACTTTATATTACATTTTTTTATGTTTTGTTTTTGAACTAACTGCAGTAGTGATGATTTAAGTGAATTCTTAACTTCACTATTTTTTTTATCAACAACAATCTAGTAACACACAAGACATAAACTTACATAATGATTCATAAATCAGCAGCTTATTTACAGCTTCACTTTAGTTCATACAACTGTCTATCAGCTGTGCGTATGGCAGGAACCTCTTGTTTACCCAGCTTAGCTTATCTAGGTTAGTTATCATCCCTATAGGTTATTTATCCTACAGTGGGACAGGAATTTGGTAGTTTTAATCATTCGATAGAGAACAGCAGAGTGGAGGTAGACTAGTAGAATAACAATTACATTTAAGGTCAGTGTGGTGAAAGATCATTCGTAAATTAACTGATGAATAAGCCGTTTGTAAAGTTTACCTATGAGTGTGTCAATTATTGGAGAACAGTGGCTTACGTGTATGGTGAGAGGGGTCCAAGCAGAACCTTCGACACGTCCTGTTGGCCAAGGGTCATGAAGAGCAGTGCCAAGCTCTGATTGGATGAATCCACAGAACCACCCTATAACAGATGGACAGGGGCAACGCGTTTCAGCAACAAGGGCAACACAAAAAAAACACGTCACAAAGATGGAGAGGTTTAGAAAGAACTGTGCAATCTTTTGTGTTGATTATATCACGTCCAACTGTTTCAGAAACCTGCACACAAACATGCAAGGCAGTTGAGGGTAACATGTATCTGAACACAAATTTAGGGCGTGATATCTCAAATGCAAACGTAGATCAACTTACCAAACAAGTAAATCAATTTCAACTTTTAGTTTTGTTATGTTTCAGTAAGGCTGGAAGATTTTATTATTTTGGAAATTCTATTTGCCAGCTTTTTTTAACACAGCAGACACATTTATTTCTCTTTTTCCCAAATAATCCTGCGTTTTCTGACTGCTCAGACCTTCTGAATGCTTTCCTGTTACATTTAGGACAGACAGCTCGCTTTCTGTATCCAATTAATCACATGCTGGGATGACTCAACAGTTAAGTGGTTTCCAACACATATGAAAAGGTTCATGCATGACAAAATCAAGGCCATTTCTTAACACTTAATTTTAAAGTGGCTGTTGCTCATTTAATGCTCTATATTAACATGATGTAAAAAGTGCATAAGATGAGCTGTAGCTACACACTTTCTTGTCCACATTTAGCTCAGTCTTGCAGCATTATGGCACCATGACAGCAGGAATATGATTCAGTTAGATAATCATATCACAGGGATTATGGCAAAACTGTGGAGATACTGTCTTATTGTTGATATGGCAGAGATTTTGCTAAATGCATTTCAAGAAGATCTGATTGAAGATTAATCTAGGAAAGTTATTCAAATTAATTCAGCTAAAATATTTTTTCTTAATTCTGAAAAGTATACTTCAATACAACCGTGCAAACCCTCTTTTTAAATAAACATTTAAAACTTATCCCCACGATTGTGAAACCCTTCTTGAGGAAACAGTGGAGTTTTCCATGTTCCCCGATTTCTGTGCATGCTGTTTAACATCTGGATATATTGGTTATGTAGATTTCTAACATTTTACTAATCATGCCACATTTGCCGCTTAAATTTAAGTTTTAATTAAACGTTTTAAAACTAAAAATAATATTTAAGAAGCTCCACATTTCGGGGCCCTACCTTTTTCTTATCCAGAACATGCTTTCCCACAACAGGTTCTTTCCATTACAAACTAGCAAGCAACACATTAGCACCATTTTTAACAACTAGTTTTATGCTCTGTCTTGATGTCCCAAGAGGCCAGCTACCACTTTACAGAAAAGTACCTTGAATTCTGCATGCAAGTGGCAAACCCTTTTTTAAATGAAAATATGTGGAGGCAGTCACAGTTCAAGAAACCAGTAACGTATAAGATCAAGAGTCAACTTTCAGATGTTACCACGATTCCTTCACTTGTAAAACTGTTCAACACAAAGTCGATATTGATAAGGTAGATTAAAAACAGTTAGGGAGATATCCATCCAGTTATTTTCGCTGTTCACTAAACAGTAAACAATATACAACAAATAAAAATAAGGTTTGGTTCCATTCGGTAGTATTCCTAGGAGACCTGCACTCAGTTTAAGTTCTGGATTTACTGAAAATATTTACCAATCTACGTATAATATCTACCAAAAGATTCTAAAAACCTTTAAACACTGTAAAGACAACATGCTGGTGACAACAACCCTTGACTCACAATCCTAACCCACGTTGGTCATACTTCAACATTTCATCAAAACTTCATATCATGTCAAATTCTCAAAATGTTATGAGTTCACCACTTACATCAGCTCCTGTCCGATGTTCATTCCAAAAAACAAAATGTCCATCGCGTAGCTTTATTTAAGACAAGAAGTACTCATTAACCCTAAAACAAATAGAAGCACACATACAGAGCACCCGTGCCCATTGCCCGCGAATTCAGCAAATTTCTTTTCCTTTCTTCTTTATAAAAAAACAAACTAATCCAACAAATGTGTCACATATCCACTCTGGTGTTATCCTTTCTCCTCTCAGCTGTAGCAATCATCCTGTCCTGTTATAAGGTATTAAAATTAGCTATTGTTCAAACTTTTTTTTTTAAATGAGAAACATTTTAAATAGAAGAATCTTTTCCTTCCCCACTCTTTGCGTCTGCAACAGAAAAGTTAGCTCCCCGCACTAGTGCTTGACGTTAAGAGGTTGCGTCCAACAATATTGCCCTTTCAGTGTTAATCAGCACTGTCCTGAACAGATAACTGGACTCACATGGCTCCTATGAGAGGGAGAGCCATCTGGAAGCAAACTGAAGTCACAGAGTCACTGTGTACTGACATTGTACACATTCTGATGAAGTGGGCTCTTTTTCTGACCACTGTGTCACAACCAAGTTATTTGTCCGACAGCTACAACAGTAAGTCGCTAACCAAGAGGTGGAAAGAGATGCACGCACAAAATGTGACTTATAATGTAGTACCACATGCTTTAAAAATGTATTTGTTTCGAGTTACTTTTGTTATTTAGATTGTTTCTTAATAAAAGAACACAGCAGTAACTAACAATGTACATATCACAGAAGGCTTTAAAACTTCAAATTAGAATTTTCTACTCATATCACTAAAGCAGTAAAAGGCTTGTAAGAAAATGTTCGACACATTGGTTTCTGCCTACAAGTAGTTTCTCATATGAATTCCAGACTGGTGTTGATGGTCATTATCCAAGAACGTTGGTAAACAAGGGCTGTGACTGTCATTGTTACATTCAGGGATTATGATGCGTCCTGACTATGCATGTCAGGTATTCCCCAGGAATACAGCACTGGGCAGTGACAGGCTGCAAACATATTCTCCAGCTGTTGTCCATATGGTAAACATGACCTGATCAGCTTTCAATGATTTGTATTAAGATCATCTACAACACTTATCAACAAAAGAAAATTCAGAGTAAACTCAGCTTTAGCATGACATTAAAAAAAGTTCTTCTCGGCACACGCAGTGACCACTGTTAATAGATTACTGTGGGAATCTATCCTGTAAACCATTATCAGACATGTTAGGCAGGTAACCACGAAACGAAGTCGAATTATGCAAATAGAGCAGGACGGCTTTGGTATTTTGAATGGCAGTTGCTTTCTAGACCAGTTAGATGATGGAAGAACCTTCAGCTTCAAACTCACTAAGTGAAGGAAGAAAATCCTGTGTTCACGTCACAAAGCAACCTGTGCTGCCACTCCAAAAATACCGAGCAGGGTAAACTTTTTGCACCCTTTGTCAATGACCCAAACCTTATCAGATCCCAGCCTCTAAATGTGTGTGTGTTGCCGTGCTTACCCGATGTATCTCCTCCAAAAGCAGTTTGGCACAATTCCTACCAAGGTCCTCTGGCAGTACAGGGTCTCCTTGCCCCTGTGGTGTGGATGACATCTCTGCACTGAGAAAGCAGCCGTTCAGAGTCTCAGCCACCAGAGTCAGACCAAATCCTGGAGACCTGTAATAACGAAAATGACTTAAGATGAGTCTTTGTATGCACAAGCACTGAAATACACTACATAACGGATAAAACGTACTACTTACTAAATGTATGTTCTGATACTCACTTGCCCGAGTTGGCTCCTTTCATGTGGTCAGTGTAGATGTAGATATCTGGTAGAAAGTGGTTGAGGACGCCCCTGGCTGACTCCACTATCCTGTTGGCCATCTGAGGAGAAACTCGCACAGAGTAACTGGGTTCAGACTGTCAAGGACCTCTGACGGTTTTGGTTTTATTGTGTGGCATTTGATTTATTAGTCAGTTGAACAGAAGTTAACAAAACTATTACACAAATTTCACAAATTACTACATTTTTAGGCAAAATAGAAAAATCTGTGCAAATCCAGATTTAACAACATTCATATTTTTTCTTATACCACTAAACATAATATGGCTGTGACTGTAACAATGTAGTCTGATTAATTGGTATTTTGTTTCTTTCTTCCGCCTTATAAATAAAATAAGTAGATTAAGGGATAGTGAGTCTGTCTGAACTGATTTTTCACAACATAAAAGAGACAAATGTGAGGCTGACAAGGATACGCCACTCCCCTGATCCTCTTGATCTTTCCTGGGTCAGTCAGCTGCACCGGCCTTACGATCCTGCGGACAGGACATGTGAAGACCACCTCGCCTCCTCCGCCAGGTGCCATTCCCCTCTTAACCACCTGAGGGTGCAGCAGCAAAGAAAAAGTTAGACTTGCTTTTAAGTAGCAGCAACACATCAGAAACAGCCCCACCTCACCCAAGTTATAGCATGCTTGTCAGCAGGTCATCCTTATATACTCACCTTGAGATCAAAGCCCTCTCCATCAATACCGAACTTCTTCATCAGTGGGAGGGCTGTGGACTTCAGCAGGTCAACCTACAGATGACAAACAGGTCTAAGGTTTTTCTGTAAGGAGCTGAAATGGCCACTAAATTGTAAAACAATGTCATTGCAGTAACATACAATGGACCATTTCACACCAAAACAAGCAGAAGTGCTGCTCACATGTCAGCACCTCCACTTTCCTTGTCTGCGGGTTGCTAACGTTGTACACTTTGAAATAACACGAGCACAAAAAAGAAGCGGCTATTTCTATACAAGTTTGTCAAACTGAAGCTGAACATCTTCATTCATTACCTACAGGAGCTGTATGTGAGAACACCAACATCTGAGTCAGTCTGCCTGGACATCAACCAGACATTACCCTATCACTACCTTGGTACAAGGTCTGGGTAATGTTTCTGCATTGTTTTTGTAATAATTCTGCAGTGTGTTTCTGTATCTCCTGTGCACTCTGCCCAGGGACCACACCCTGTGCTACCTGTCTGAACAGTGTGTGGACTGGATTCTCCAGACATTGTGCAAAGTTCACATGAAAATGGCTTTAGGGGCAAAACTGGGGATAATACACAGCTTCTGTAAATTAATTACACTACAAGCAGTGGATGTTTCAACACGATAAGTTAAGATATCTACTTTTGAATTATTACAAAAATCTACACTACATATTACGTAAAGACTGTACAGTAGCTCTTCTCTGCAACACGGCTGGTTTTTATTTGAACATAAGTGCAGATAATGGTGTCTGCACTAGAGGGCGCTGTATGTCTGTGCACTTAACCACAAAACATGATTCACATATTTTTTTTGCACACACATGGTTCAGCTCCACCCAGTGTGTTCATGATCTGCAGGACTTAAATTAAAAAAAGACAATGGTTAAAAAAACTAAGCAAAGCTGTTGGAGAATGATTAAATGCATGTGTGGCCTCACCGTAGGGTCTATAGGGTCATTTGTAACTCCTCTTAACGTGGCTTTCAGAGAGGCCTTCATGAAAGGAGCCAGCATGATCAGAGCCTCCAGATAGTATCCAATGGAGCGCTGTGTGTTACAGTCATGTTCCACCACGCCCCCATATAATAAGCCAGGCTGGTAGAATAACACAGTACCTTGTAAAAACAGACAGCGGGCAAGTCTGGAAATTACTAGCTTTAACAACTTTCTCTACACAATACTAATACGTTTTCAGTGAATCAACAGCAGTTAGATGTAACCAAATGACTTCAGGCAGAAAAGTGTAATTTAAATTTCAGTTAGATACAGCAACCTCATTAAGGGTGATCAGAAGAAGCCAAAATGTAAAAAAGGACTAAATATCATCTAAAACACTATTGCAATCAAAAACATTAACATTTAAGTCATCTTTGACTGTAAACAGTTATAAGACAAACCACAGTTTGTCTAACTCTGCAGTCACATGCTTATTATAAGACTCACCTGTTTGGTTAATCTCTATTGTGGAGCCATTGGTCACTCTGTCTAGCAGTCTAATGAAGCTGGCTTCAAAATCTGAAGTCAGAAAGTAAATATAAATAAAGTTAGTAAAACATGAATCATTTATGATTTGTATATCTGAATTAAATCTAAATCAACCAAACTTTTGTATGTCAACAAGAGGATTAAAGTAAATAAATGTGTGTGTTATCATAGAGTCTCAAAGCATATTTGTGTTAAAAAGTCAGACAAATAATGTAACATTAAGCTCCATAAACACTAAATTAAATTATTATATCAGCCCAAAAAGGCACAACTTTGTGCAGTAAACTCAGAACGTATCTATCCTACTTTTTCATTACTATCCCTTCAGTTCCCCCACCTCTGGCGCCTTGTGATTAACCTCACTCCCAACTGCGTAGCAGCTAGCTCGTTAGCCACCGAGCTAACTGCGACGCCACATGCAGAGTCAGGCTGCAACTCACCGCGCAGCCCCGGGTCGTCATCTTTAGACCGTATGTTTCTTATTTTAACACGCTTCCCGCTGAGTGCTGATAAAACGAGCCGCTGTCTGAAGAAGTTGCAACCGTCATACACAAGTCCCTGGCTTGCCATGTTATTGTTGTTTCTGCTTGGCGTCAGTGGAAATCCACGTGTGTTTGTACAGGAAGACGTTGGTAGGAGGCGGCCGTACGGCGACGCAGGAGGGTCAAAAAAGCATGTCAACGCGCACAGCGCAGCAGTGGGCCACTAGATGCCACCCAATGATTCATGAAGATAGTTCTAAAAATACATCAATGATGCCACTAGAATAACATCCACTGAAACCACATGGGCACAACAGGTAAAAATCACCGCGTCATAGTTGCACAAAACGTGCCCATGAGTAAACGCATTGGAAATTAGCAACATGCATGCACTTTATTTCTGTTAAATAAGAAACGTGGGCGTTGAACAACATACATGTCTGCAAACATTACTTATGTTCTTGTGAATTCACCCTGCAGAATATAGAGTGCCAGGCTGTCTGCAGGTCTGCTAGCTGAAGGGATCTAGGCTCGGAAGGGATTAATAACCACAACACTGCCGACAAGCTCTCTTTTCCGCCTCTAGACCAATTACATAACATTGTTATAAATAAATACATCCCCGCTAAACCGTTTGACACAGATGATGAAGTGAAGTTCCACAACACGAAGCAAAAAAACAAAAGAAAAAACGAGCTGACTCCTCTCTGGATGTCGTGTCCTCCTCTGACCCCGCGGGGTCGCGTTTCCCATCACCAGCTTCTTCCTCCTCCCCCGTCTCCTCCTCTTCCTTGTGTTTTCTGCGCTGATCGGGGGAAATAAAGACCAAGGAGCCAGTGAGAGTTTAGAGCTGCTGGACTAGACGCGCCCACTGTTGGCTCACGTTTTTCTTAGGAAAGAAAGTCTACCTGCTCCGACCTACTTCTGACAGAGCATCCAGAGAGGGGGTTTCATGGGAAGCAAAGGACACATCGGTGGCTAAAAATTCCGCTCCGTCTCGAGATGGTTCTCCAGAAGATCTTTCGTGCGGTTATTATGGGACCTCCGGGGTCGGGGAAGGGAACAGTGTCGGGGCGCATCACCAAAACTTTTGGTCTGAAGCACATTTCTAGTGGGGACATTTTGAGAGCCAACATCGACGCTAAAACCGGTAAGACACAAGCTCCCCATCACAAAAACGCACCCACTGGTCGGCCCCAGGCGACATGCTGTTTGTTTCAGGAGTGCGTAAACACATGGAAAACAGTTTTTATCTTCACATCATGCCTTCCAGGAGGCTCTGCCCTGGTAGAAGTGTCTACAAATTACAAGCACAAAACACGAGCAGGTATTTACAGCCCACAGAGACTATTAACGGCGCAGTATGACTCTAAACACCGCAACTAATATTAGATTTCTGCGCCACCGCGATAAGAGCACCACTCGCACCAGTTTAACTTCTTATCTCGCTGCCTCATGCCACTGTGGAGCAGGGCACAGCAGAAGAGTGTAACTTCTGTTTCGCACAGGAAAAACTGGTCAGCATGGTTATGGAGGAATTCTTTAGTGTTTATACTTGAAACACTTGAACTTTGGACGTCACCCTCAGTACCACCTTGGATGAAGGTAATAGGTGTGTAAGGAAAGGGAAGGGAGGCGCCCTTGTACCTTGGGAGGAGGGATTGCAGATAAAGAAGTGTTTTTACAGCTGTATGACAGAGGAACAGTCCCACAGCAGTAGGGCAGGGTTAAAGTCGGTCTCCAGCTAGAACTACTGCTGCTGTACAGCTGATCTAACTCTTTCATACCTTCAAACTATATATGTTCATGCTCCAAGTGAAAGAAAGTCTGTTTCTATTTGACTTTCCATGAATGTGCTGACAGTCCTTGGGTATAAACTTGTGACCTTCCATGTCCTGTGGTGGCCTTTAGTAACCCTCCCATTATTCTGTCCTGAATTTGAGGTTGTGACACCACTCTGTGGTGTTAATGTCAATACTATTGTTGTGCACACGTCTTATTTTTCTGCACGTCAGAATTTAATATCTAAAAATCCAGTAATTTTGTTTGTCATCTGTCATTATACTCTTTGTCATCAGAACAGAAACTGCCAAAACACTAAACCATTCATTGTTTAACACATTTCGCCTACTAAAACCTTTAAATATTTACATCTAAACAGTTCTGTGGTACTGATAAAAACTTAACTGCAAAGAGTGTGTTTTATAAAAATGGATACAAAAAGCTGCAAGAGCTCAAATTTCCCCTGAGCAAGTGTTATCATTTGATCATTTTGTTACAAGAATGAATCCGCTTTCGTTTGTGATTAAATTAGCCTTCAAAGCATTCTATTATAAAATGCTATCAGGACATAAACTCATTAGCATCCCCTCTCTGTGTCTTTGTTTCCTGGTGTTTGTGTCAGAGCTCGGTCTGTTGATGAAGGCTTGTATTGACCAGGGTCAGCTGGTACCTGATGACGTCATGTCTCGTCTCATCCTCAGCGATCTGAGAGCACTGGGCCAGAGCAGCTGGCTGCTTGATGGTAAGTCTGTGTCACTACTCACCGTTTGATTAGATTCAAACGTAGTTCTTGCCGCATGTGTTTTAAAAACAGATTAACCACAGTGTAGTTTGAAACTGTTTCACGTGTTTATTTTGCACTTCTGTCTTTATATACATTGAAAGATGACCACAGGAAGCCATTTAGGTTTTGATTTAAGCCGTTAGATGCAGCATGCAGACGTTCTAGTTGTCTGCTCTCAATGGAAGGTTTTTGCCTATTTTTATGCCATTTGATCCTAATGAAGACTCGTTTTGATCCCCGTTGTCACCACCGCCTCTCTCTTTACGCATCTGTGTCTCTGTCAGGTTTCCCTCGTACGATATCCCAGGCAGAGTCTCTGGATGATGCCTATAGCGTGGAGACAGCCATCAACCTGAATGTACCCCTTGAAATCATCAAGCAAAGACTGACGTCTCGCTGGACTCACCTTCCCAGCGGCAGAGTCTACAACATAGATTTCAACCCACCTAAAGTTCCTGTAAATATACATCCTTTCTTACCTATCACCTTGTTTCCAGGCATTGCAGTGACTATGCTTTTTCAAACATGGTCACCTCCGTGAGACTGCACTGTCTTTTCTTTTCAGCATGCTGTTTTAGGTTTTTCTAAACCCCTTGTTAGAAAATATAAGGTGCAAAAACAAAAAATGAGGTAAAGCGAGAATTAAATGTAGGATAAAGGAATAAAAAAGGACTACAGCCTCTGGACTTAAATCCAGACAAAATGATGAGGTCACAGGAAGACAGCTGGAAAACAGAGAAACGGACAAACAAATGTTTGTTTCAACACAACATGCTATAGAGAAAAACATCAGCATGCAGAATAAACAAGGAGAGAGAGAATAAGGGAGAGATGTAAACAAAAATGAGATGTGAACAAGCAGACCGCAAAAGCAGGAAAGATGGGAAGGTGAGACAACAGGTGAGACAACAGGTGTGTTTACTGTAAACATTCAAGGCAAGATTGTTAAATAAATAATAAAATAATACACATGGGTGTTTTTTAAAGAGACACAGGAAGAATATCAAAACAGTTCTTCATTGGCTCAATTGATCAGTTATGTCATATAACAACGACATCAGGTACATTGATTGTTTAGTTTATAATAATGATAATTACATATTGTTCATTTCTGTTTGTACACAAATGACGGATGCTTCACAGGTAGCATGTGCTGGTTAGCTGTAGTCACGTGTTCTTTCTCTGGAAGTGACATTCCTGCAGAGTTCGGAGGAGCAGCAACACATTTATAGTTAATCATTGGCTGTTTGAGGTACTGCTACACAGAAAAGCTGCAATAAAACCAGTCAGACGGTGGTTTATGACATTTTCTTTCTACTTTTCTAGTTGTTTAAACAAAGCCTAAGCACAGTTAAAAAGGGCAGATTAATGACTACGTCTACTGACCTTACAGAACACTTATTCTCAAACAGCGTGCAGTCAGCCTGAAGTGTTTAGATTGGGAAGAGATCACACAGACGCATTACTTGTTTGCTTTCGTAGTTCACTAATAAACGCTTCTTATTTCTGCTTAATGCAAAGCAGAATATGGCGGCGTGCTAATGTAGTGCCAACTACTGTATCCGTTACTTTCTAAGTATTGGTCTAGTAGCCTCACTGAGACATCGGGTTGCTGTAAACTTCTGCATGTGTCGTGTAATCTGCTCCAGGAAACCCACGTGATGTCAAAATACATTAAATGCAGAATTGTAACAGCTTGAGGTTTAGTTTTAGTTTTTATTAAACACAACACTCGACCGTTCATTCTGTGCTTTCTCCAGGGCTTCGATGATATGACAGGGGAACCTCTGGTCCAGAGGGACGATGACACACCAGGAACTGTAACACGCAGGTTGAATGCATATAAAACCCAGACAGAGCCCGTCCTGGAGTATTACAGGTAATGTGGAGCATCATAGATGAATTGTGTGTAGATTAAATTGTTAATGCATGGCTGATTTAATATTTAGGATTTGTGCAGCTTGTGATATTCTTCCTGACGCTTCCTATCTAACTCTTTTACGTAAGTCTTGACTGGGCCACTCGGGGAGAATCAGATACTCTAGAGGCTTTCTTCAAGGACCTCTCCTCTCCTTGGCTGCATTCATCCATCCCTCTGTTCTGACCAGCTGGCCTGATGTTGAAAAGCACCCCAGCACCCAGCTTTATTCTGTCTACACCATTTCTGAGCGTAGGAAACATAGTAGCAATAGTCTGTGCCTGGTGTTCACAGGCCAAAGTGCTTGGAGTTATGCCCAAAGCTGTTTGGCAAACCCCATGCAGGCTGTCACATGCCTTTTACTCATGAGTGGTTTCTGTCCAGCCCCACGTGGTGGGTATGTATGAATGAATAGATCTCTTTGGCATTATTTCCTATTGTAAATCTACATCTTCTACAAACAAGTCATCTCAGCAGGTGGTCAGCTCTGTGTCTCTGCCCTAAAATCACAGAGGTGTAGAAGTGCAAATCAGGAGGTTAAACAAAAGACAGCAGAACAAAAGTGTAAGGCACAGCAGAACATAAAGGGTCTCTTTATCAAGGCTGCAACAGAACAAAATGTTTTAAGTACATCCTTCATGCCACCACAAAGGCCAGATTGATGGAGTGCTGCTGGGATGGTCGTCATTCAAGCAGATTCTCTAATCTGTGCAGAGGACTTTTAAAGCTCTGGTAATTAGAGTGACCGCTCGGTTCTTGATCGCCTCCCTGATCAAAGCCCATCTTGCCCAGTTTCTGAATGTGTTTCGACAGCGAACTTTTCACTTGGATGAGTCCTGAGTGAAACTTGCTGGAAACACTCAGAGCTGTAGAAAAAAGGTTTTACACCCCTGTCCCGATCTGTGTAGAGATGAGCAAAAAGCTGGTGGAGTTTAATATGTTGTCCTGACATGCAATGTCACAATGTGTGTGTCTAAAAACTTAAAACACTAAATCTTGATTAAACCTACTAGTTGGCTGCATGGCTGGTTAAAGAGTACATTCCAAGGGACCAAGCTCTGTGTCAACAGCTGCCTGTGTTTACCAGAATTAATAAAGCCCATAACATAAAACAAAGGCACACATATCAAGCCTGTGGGCTGAGTTTGGATGCACACACTTTCTATTTCTGAACTAATTAGACTAGATAACACATTACTCGCTCAAACCAAAGAGATGTGCTTAGCTAGGGTCCCACTTACTTTTAAAAGGCAGTTCCTCTTATTTTAGTATTTCACTGTAAAGTAATATCATTCCATCTACATTAAACCTAGTTAACAAATCGCGCACACTTCTATCTGATCATTGTGTCTCTGTTTTGGAAAAACATTTTAAATGGCTTGTGTAAAAACTGATTTCAGTTTTTCTTTTCCCCCACAGGAGTAAAGGTATACTAGAGACATTCACCGGGACAGAAACAAACAAGATCTGGCCACACATTGAGGATTTTCTCCACAGAAGATTTCCCTCGGTCAACCAGAAAATTGCATAGGAGACCAGAAGAAGGCTTAAAGTTTACCAGCAGAAACCACTCCGTACACATCATCCAATCAAAGTGCCACTTTAAGTGAAAGGAGAGGAGCGCCATCCATGTGGTATTATAATCTATACGTTATGTTGTGTTATTTAATGACAGGGCAACAGATGTTTGGGGAAAAAACTTCATTAACTAGTGTTGCACTAATTCCACAAAGCTGCAGAGTCGAGATTGGCAAGCTGTCATGGATGTGCGCAGACAATCCTTTAGACGTGGCTGGTTAGATTACCTCTTCTATAGTGTGCCTTTACAAAGCCAGGAGAACATCACTGAATGAAAGATGGATGTTTTAATATGAAGATAGGAATAGTTGCTGCAGCATATCCCAACTGCTGAATTCAACCCACCGTAGACGCATAGGAGTAGACCTATTAGCCAATTTTATGTTTTAGCTTTTTAATTGCTAATCGATTATTTTCAGAGTTTTAGTAATTCTGGTTTAATGCAGTTGCTAAATGCGCTAAAAGGAAATGTGCCATAACCTACAAATGACTGTATATTCACTTTTGCATTCAAGTGCCTTTCACTGCTTTTAAAGATATAACCCATTCAATTCTGAATGAGCATTGTTTGAATAATATATGAAGTGACCACACATATTATATTGAAGATGTATTTTTTTTTAATTAATCCTCCGTTGTGTAACAGCATCTTTAAATCACCACCTGCTGTTGTTAAAGGTTCTTATATATGCCATATTGTTTCCATTTTAACCATGTATTATATCTTTACAACTGAAAACGTCATTGACAAATACATTTAAACATTGCAAGCACAAGTGTGTTCAGGGCGTTTCTTTTGTTAGAAGACTTTTAAGCTCGATGTAATATGTCACAAGCCGCACAAGCGTTCACTTGACTTGCAGTGTGTTGTAGGTTTAAGCAATGCTCTTTCTAATCACTGGTGCCTACATTAAGTATTAAAAGAAATTGGTCAAACCAGCTTATTTGTAAAGGTCATTGCAGTTGATTGTATCATTTAGTATAGATACACAAAGATGTGTGGTAGTTCACACTCGATCAGAGGTTTAATACGCATCTTACTGTAGCCTGCCGGGAACGAGGAAGTGTCAGTTTCTACTTTCTGCAAGCTTAGTGAAAGAAACTATTGCACAACGTCTCTGTCGCTGGACTGTGGTGGTTAGTTTCAGAAACATGACTTTTGGCAGGAAGTCATGACGGCAGAGACACTAGTCACAAGTTTAAATCCGTTTAAGCCCAGCTGATAACTTGCATAGTAATGACCATAAACACAAATAACATTTAGTCATTTTATCTCCAGACAAAACATATTTATATTTGTTAACATCATTTCTGTGTAGAGCAGATGTACGACTCACTATCAGTGACCGAATAGTGAGATCAGGAGAATCAACAATTAGATACAGACACGTGAGCTTTACTTTAATGCATTATGTTATTTCTAATTCCAGAGTCTGCAATGTAAAACCTCGCTGATCATGTCACTCAGGTAAATAAAGAAGGGGGCAGATCATTGGAAGTCTAATGAATCTGGCAGAGCTCCACTGAACACTTGAAAAAAGAAATAAAGTAAAATGTGTCAACACGTGTCAACAAAGGAAATATTACACAGTTCAACCCACCAACTTATCGAAGGCTTGCTTGTGTGAAAACTGTTTTAAACATTCCACCTTGGTTTTGAAAACAGGAATATAAAGTGCAGGACACATTCAGATGCAGGGAGCTCAAATCTGCATAGAAATCTACAGTAACAATAACTGAAGAGCTCAGCCCTTTTTTTTTCGTTCCCTCCGAAGTGGTCTCCTTTTAATCAGATCCCAGAACCGAGACCTTTAATCACACACACACGGGAACTGGTATTTGTGACAAGTTGTGGTGGTTTAGGATACGGGGTAAAGAAAATGAAGATTACATGAAGAAATAAACATGATTGTAACATCGTTGCTGCTGATTTACACCTTACATTACCACAGCTCTCACCTAAACTAAAGATGCATTTGGATAGATTACAATTTCCATCAAACAAAAAATATTGTGTATTCATGCGCATCAAAAGCCGAGTGCTTTGTCATGCACTGTTAGATTATATTGCTGCAAACATAATCCTGCAGACACATCCTATAAACCATGCACTATAGTCTTTATTCGTTTTTGCCTTTTAGCAAGCAGCTCAAATGAATCAGCAACTTTTGTTTTTCTACAAAAGTACAATATGAGCCAATACATAAGTGCACAACAACACTCACCTTTTAGAAAACAATATATATTACTATGTTCTGTTGTTGTAATTGTTAATTTCGGAGGCGTTGTGTAGTATGGTTCACTGTAGGCATCATGTCTATACAGGTCAAATCAAATGTTCATCACACACATTAACTGCAGGTGAAAACAATGTTCAAATTTGCTTACTTAGACATGACTTATTTAAACCCAATCAACACTGTAAATCCTATCCACCTCTGAAGATGGAACATGCCGACTTTGATGCATTCCCTGTAGTGCTTGTAAGATAGCCACGAGGCTGCAGCTCTTCTTTAGCTTTCTGCAGAAGAAACTTCTTCTCCTTTCTCAACATTACAAACTACTTGTCCGTTCATGAGAGACGGCTCTGAGTGAGCCATCTGATCGACCACACACGCACAAATGCATATTATTTTTAGAATTAGTCTGGGATTGTTTACAGCTCTTTACATGCACATCCGTCAAACGGTGCACTCTTGGTTTCCGTTTAGGTTCCAGACTCCTTTTATACAAATCATTTAACACATTCAAACTGCCCGTTTGCAGATTAGCATAACGCACACTCGTCTTCACAGCCTCAGCTCCAGGTAAACGATTCCAAAACGTGTTTTTACCAGTCATGATTTTTATGACATTATGATGCCTAAAGAGCTGCGTCCATACCTCATCTTCTTTACAGTAGTCATTTCTGACACTTTTAAATACTGTCAAATTGTCAGACCTAAACTTCTTGTACCACAGGGGATACAGTGCAGTTCAGATCAGTCTAATTTCTCTAAAATGACTTAAGCAACAGTAAAAATACTTCTTTAATAGATTTAGCATTGTTTGTGTTGTCTGGATGTCAGTTTCAGACACCAGCCCCAGTTCCATTTCCTTTTCAGTGAAGATGATTCTTAGTTGCAATAAAAATAACTAGATGAATAAAGAGTGATCTGTAAAACCAATGTTGGCACAACATATAGATTTAGCTGGCGAAAGGCACTGCAGGAAACAACTCGCCAGAGGCCAACTATAGTGACATACAGCAGACCGATGGTGTCTCAGGTCAATCGTGCTCTGCATTGGCATTTATACAACAGTGTGGTCCACTGTGTAAAGAGGGCTTGAAACTCAGATTCCTACATGGAGAGATGATGGGGACTGATCCTAAATTCCCTAAGAGGTCTCCATCATGCGTGTATCATCGGTTTCTGTAGTGTCCTCCTTTGTCCAACTCCCTGTGCTTGTCCGTATTCCAGCCTCTAAACAACGCATCATAGGATACTCTGCCACCTGGTGAACGAACACAAAGACGGCGTCAAAAACAATCACAGGTAAGAATCTAAAACTGTTAAGAAACAACCAGAGCAATAAAGACAGACACTGGGGGACTAATGCCTTCTGCCGTTACGCAACTACACTGGGCCTCATCGATATTTTATGAACACAAATCTGAACGGATACAACAAAAACTTTTAACTGGATTCAGAAAGTTTCCTTTAAAAAAAATTCTGTCCTCAGAGACGAACTGTGAGGTGAGAGAGACTACGAGATGTGAGGCGCTTTGACACTCAGTTTTCACAGGCTTGATCACGTTCTGGGGCCGTCGTCTTCCCTCGGAGTGGGGGGTGGGGGTGGGGTGCCTCCTCCTTTCCTTTTGAGCAGACATTTGGCAGCTAGACAAGCTGTGGGGCCAACTAAGGGGAGGAAAGGCCTCCATTCTTTCTCACAAAGATCTAGGTTAATGGGGGAATATGCAATGCAGCAACTTTCAAATCAACAGGAGGGTTGAGGTTTTAAAATCCAGCATCCAAACCAAGATGAGCCTCTGCCAGTTCAGAGAACTAACAACCACTAGCACAGCTGAGTGGGGTAACTGCAGTAGCCCGCGAGAAGAGATGAAAACTTACTGGATATAAGGAGTCCCGGGCTTGTGTGGGCTCAAATCTGCCGTTTGTGTCACTGTTCTGTTGTTCAGCGTTGTTGGATGCATCGTGTCTACACCTCTCTGTGTATTCTCTAACTCTATGTTTGAACGCCTCCAGCTCCGTATGGAAGACTTCTAAGTAGACCTGTTGTCCCTCCTACAAGGCAACAAAGACGATTTTAGGAACAGACTTCCAAACAGATGAATCACATTACAGAAAAAAAGTTTGCCAAAGAAAGAAGCCTTTATAACGCAAGCAAGGCCAATTATTTGCAAAAATGTGTTTGTGTTCTTACACATCCCACAATTATGCAACCTTGATTCGACTGTACTGAAAATACATCAGCTCTGCAAACTAACAGTATGAAAGCCTGAGGTAGATGCGTGTAGGTTTGGTACATGAAGTAGTGATCAGACGTGTGCATCTTACTTTGGCTTTGTGGAAAAACTGTCTGAAGCAGCCTCTAGGATCTTGCTGAGAGTTAGAGGCCATCTCCAGGATGAACTGCATCACTACAGCTTGGTGTGCCACCTGCTCCATTAGTGCTTCTTTCTGCAGGACACAACATGAGTTGTGAGTGTTGAGCAGTCTGGAAATTTTAAAGACCTGAACAACACGTCTGAGAGAAGTTATTCCTGACATCACATCATTGAAACACTGTGTGTGAGTACGGTCATCCTAAATAGAACAGTTTGTTTTCCAGTTATCCGTGCCATACACACGACTGACAACTTTGATCAGGTCTGTTCATTTATTCAGAACTGCAGCATACCCATGCAGTTAGTATTTCCCCGACTCCACATTCATCTGATTAACTGAACACACCAGACCCAGGTCAGGGAACCTGTCCTACCCAGAGAGTTGGGCTTGGGAATCACTATTATCAGCACATTACCCCTTCTTGATGTAGTCTTATGCACCACAGAATTAAGTAATTAGCCGTTTCCTCACAGATGAGCTGTGGCATATCTGCAAGCAATTGCCGACTGTCGTCCCATCTCCGCAGCATACCTGAAAGAAATAAAACTTTTGTTTTATGAAAAGCATGCATGCAATTTGAACTACTGTTGCAAAACTCTCAGCACTGCACCAAATGCAATAGTAGGCATTCAAAGTGTGCAATATGTGAACTCATAGATGAAACACGTGAACATCTTGTCATTAGTTTGTGAGAGAGCACTTTATTAGGAACAAGTGTATAGCTGCTTAGTTGTACAGTTTACCAATCAATGAATACTGAGGCCGCAGATACAGGTGAGATACGTGTTCATGTTACAGTAAACAACACGGTGGGGGAACTACTTGTCTTTTATAGGTTTACAAAAATGTTCAAGCCACACAAGCTAAAGGACTAACTGTGGCATGACTGTCTAGAGTCTGTTTATAGCAGTGTGCAAAAAAACAACATATTATAAGTGGCTAACAAAATACTTGGTACATGTAGGGATTGTCAGAAATGCCTGCAATCCTAAAATTAGGGCTAATGCATTTTTGATAAAGACCTTTAATAATCTGTAGGCAACTTGCCTCTGTTTACCACAGCAGGGCATAATGTCTTGAGGTGAAATTTCTACTTTTTCTATATATTCATTCAATGTAACCATTTCCACTGTATTTGTATAATAAGTCCTGCCTTAAGCAAGAGATATTTTGCTATCAATCTGATTGTGAGGCAATTCTTATTAGAGGCTTCTGATATAGTGAGTGACTTACCAAAATGCCTGAGCTCTTGGTCATACTTTTGTAAAAATGTCTTGCACTTGTCCTGATCCATTTCAACAGGTTGATTTTGGACGTTAATGATACTCTGTGAGCAGATAAGACATTGTTGCAGGAGACTGTGTTGATGATAATATTCCATGGTCCGTAGATAGTACATTGTCAAATGTGAATGACAATAAGACAATAAAACACTATTTTGAAAACTGTCTAATGAAAACGGGAGTTCTGTTACCTTATCAAAAACGTCCCAACTTCCGACAGCTCCGAGTTTAAAACTGCGGCTGGGTTCCTGACCTCCCAGCATACTTTCCTTACGCCTCCACTCCTCCTCAGTGTTCGTGAGATCTGTGGGACAGGCCATACTCCGAGCGCGTTCCTGCTCCAGGGACTCTGAGCTGTGGACCCCTAGTGAGCACAGCTGGTCCTGTGCTTCAGCCAGTCTCCAGCTGGAGACTATAGAGGCCTTCACACAGCGCTGCTGGCTCTGACAGAGTGACGACATTGCACAGTCACAAAGCTGCGATGATTGTTGCTGGTGTAAGGCAAATGGATAGAAAAACAATTGTCAGTAATTAAAGCCAAATTATGCCTCAAACCCACATTTTCTATTTAGCCAAAATTTTCTCATACAATGACGAAGATTACCTCTACTGCCAGTGAATTGCTGACAGCTACAAACTACTGCTCTAAATCACAAACTGAATGTTCGACAATGGCTTCAAAGCCCTGTGAACCACAACCGTGTTGTGTCTGGAAAAGGGTGGGTGAGAAGGCTAAAAATAAATAAATGCTTCCTTTCATCTTAACCATGGCCACCCAATTAGCCGAATGCCATTCCTGTCCCACAACACCAGCTGTCAGTCATAATGCCCAAGTGCTCGGTTAATAGGAAAGTGTTCTACTGCATCATGTCCTCATGTGGCCTCTGATCTCCCCACCCAACCCACACGTTTGATGAAGGTGGTACTAATCTGTGTCCATTATTGCCACATGTTACAGGGGAATTTTGCGGTTTCATTTTCCTCTAACATACAACCCGTGCACTGCTGTTTTGCTGAGATAGGGAAACTGAGTGAATCTGTAAATGTATTTAACAGAAATCACTAGTGAATGTGTGTTGAACTGACTTCAACGATCCCCAAACAAGCTTAACACAAGCTAGCTAACATCCTTTTAATACCGTTTAGTTACCTCTGCTTTGCCCAGTAACGGCCATCTGCAACAACCCGATCACTAGCTTGAGCTAATTACCTGTTGTTGAGGATAAACTCCACTGTGGCCGGTTTCTGTAGACGTTGTATCACTTTTAGACTCTTGTTCGGGGTAAACTGGAGCTCCGTTACCCAGCCACTCCATCACTGCTAGGCAACCAACGTTAGCTGCTAGCTCTGCTGTGACACTAGCCAGCTGAAGCTAGCTGTGTCTGAGTATTCAGCTGTCTGCCAGAGTTATGTAAAATATAAATATCAAACGGAAACGTCGGCAAACCCGATTTGGGAAATGCATCTAAGAGGCTGCAGTTCCTGCTAACGACGTTAGCCACTATAACAACATCCGCTGGCTGTTTTTCGTTCCGTCTTTTTAAGGTGACACACAGAGCACGTGGTAAACAACTTTGACCACGTGACACAATCTCAGGCGTTTAATGTTTTCCACTGAGTTCTACCGAGTTCTATTCACACTCCGCTCTGGAACAAGCGCACCATCTACTCCGTTTCTTGTTTCTGGTTATTTCGTGCAACTGTTATCTTTTCGAGTCAATAATTAATTAAATACATTGGGGCAGCATTTGTCAAAAAGTGTAAAAATATATTTTTCAGTGATTTCTAGGTGCATGTTATTTTGAATTTGTATTATTTAAGACTAATGTTTATTTAAGACCTAATCTTTATTAGTTAAGACTGTCATTATTTTACAGGCTTAGCTGGGTTATATTTTAACTGAACACCCTATAGGTTGATTATTTAAAAAACAAATTTGTTTAATTGTGTATAACGTATTTTTCAAAGAGGCAGTTTTGGACGTGTTTTAAGTTCGACATATAGTGATCTCATTAGCATGATTAATGGAGCAATTTTACGAGCCTGGATGTTAAACACTTTAAAAAAACAAAAATTATTTACCACTTTGACTTACGTGTGCGCTGTAATTTAAACTCTCTGTTTATTTATTAAGTAAAAATGTTTGCGATGTAAGACGGATGATTCAATAATCACACATTCAAAACTATTAACGTCATTGAACAACGAGCAATCAACACACATATTCTTACCTGTGTTGCTTTAGTCGACCAGTAGATGGCGGTAGTTCATTTTGAACTTGCATGACAGCCACCACTGAAGCAGAAGATCAAGACTATAGGTGACTATCTTTGCCCTACGTTTTAAATTACAGGCAGCATCGTGTGTGTACATGTCCCGAAAAATGCCATCAGTCCACTTCTTTCTTGTTTTGTACGTGTACGTTCGCCGCTAAGAGCTTTGACCTGGTTCAGGAGTAATGGTCGATAAATTATTACGATCAATGGTGGACGGATTTTGTTACAGAGTCAAGATTGCGTGCCTGAAAGCCCCAACATAGGGCAAGCGTTACCTAACTACAGAACAGCACAAACTAAATTATAGTAACTAGCTAGGGGTACTAAGAAATACACCGTCTGACGATAATTTCTAGAAGAAAGTAGAACACGGTGAGTCTATTTGCGTCCATGTCGTAACGTTACAGCAGTATATTTAAAAATGACGCCCTGTTTAAACAATACAAATTGGAGACCAACATGAAAACTTAGCGTAGAGGGTTACCAGCTAGCTAGCTTGAAGTAAATTAACAGCCAGCTAGTTAACGCTTGCGTAATTTCAGAAGTACAAATATTTTGAGTCGTTTATTCGGCTAAACGACTAAGTTGGCTTAGTTGGCTAAATGACTTAGAAAGACGAATGTCATTACAGACTACTCGATTTGACAGGGTAAGGCAACTTGCCCAAAACGGTATGAAATCAATCAATGAGGAAGTAGGCGTATCTTACCGCTAGATGGGGTCAGGGGAACATTAAAATACTGCAGGTATCGTATTTTATTTGTATTTCTACTTGACCCCCCTGAAAAGGTGCTGCTGCTGAGAAAGTGCCGAATGCCAAAGTTTGCATCGAGAGCCTGCAGATAGTCAGACAGGGAGAAACAACCACTCTTAAGGCCTAAAAAACATCTAGTCAAGTCTGTAGCTGGCTTCTTGCCCTTTCTCAGGCTGCTGTTCCCACAGGTTTCTTTCTGTGTTCTATGTGTGCTTGAATGATATTATCAGCAAAAACTGGTTCCTAATCATTAGGTTCTGAACAGTCTTACCTTATGTTTAAACTGGTTTGAGACTTCTGCATGTGTCATCATTACCATTGACAACAAATGCATAAGCTAATAAAATGTATGGCCATTTGCGTTCAACCTAGTGCATTGGTTTGCCATAAATATGGTTTGTTTTAGATAATTACACAAGTTAATAGTATGTCAATAACGAAAATTACCTCTGTTTTTAGTTTGTGACTAGTTTGTGCATTTCTGTGGGTTTTTATTTATAGAGTGACAGCAGCACACCTTCCTGTGGACAGAAATGAACCATACTACTTCAGAGACAGCAGGTTTGTATCACAAAAAAAACTCTTAAGTATACACTTCTCTTTCAATGTTAATTGTAAAAGAGTTACATCTTGAGTGAGGATGCACACACAGACACCAAAGGCCGTAGGCATTACTGCTTAATATCTGTAACATGATACTAGTTTGAAATACACATGGTCTTTAATGTTATTAATTAGGTAACTAATATACTTAGACATGTTCACATATATTTTATTTAATAGCATTAAATATACAGACGAAACGGTTTAAGAAAAATGTTATAATTCTGATTATGATAATATCAAAATGTGCCTATTTTGGCTTATAACTGTTGCCTCACCTGATTTTTACTGTGCTGTTGATGTCTTCATTTAACAATTAAAACTAATTGATCTCATAACCATCTCATCATTTTTAGCTCGTATGTGTTGCCGCTGTCTGTTGACTAACTTTGAGGCTTTTTACTGATTTGTAGCATTTTTCAATTGGCATAGAGCTCTACTGGGTCAATTCTAGAGAGGTTAATTAACATGCAAACACTGCTTTAATAAGAGTCTAAATCTACAAGTGCTGGTAGCCTGGTACTCTCCTCACTTTCAAGATTCTGTAATGGCACCTGTTGAAAGCTTTTTTTCCCAGCATCTACAATAAATTACAAAAGACGAGAAGTACTAGAACTTGTAGAATAATGTTGTGGCATCGTTCCAGTGGAGTTGAGCCACTTGCACAACCTCTGCCAAGTAACACTGAAGTTGTTCTGGTGGTTGTACTGACACCAAATGCATCCATTTAGACACTTGATCTCTGTGCTTCCTTTATTATGTCAGCTGCCTGGCAACAGGCACTCAGACATGCCTGTAGATTTAATCTCTGTCTAATTTTACTGAAATTTAAGCATGACATTTATTTTTTTAAGAGTCGCAGACTACAATAGTATCAGATTTCTTTTAAACCAATTTAATATAAATGTAATGTTTTCTCGTATTTCAAATAGTCAAAAACATAACGAAAAAAAAAATCACATTCCCAGAGGTGAATGAGTTCATGTACTGTATGTGTGTCCATGTATTTATATGAAGTGATGGGATTATTATGCTGTGATGAATGGGGAGCCTCCTGGTCTGTCATTCATCCACCATACGAGACTATAAAGAAGCTCCATGCACCACATTCCTCTCCTTCACGCCGCTACTCTGTCCTCTTCTCATAGAAACACTGAGACTGAAGTGAAGTGGCTTGTGCTGTTTGTGTTTGTGTGAGTCCCTGTGCACATGAGCGTGTTCGTTAGTGGGATGAATGAGCTGGAGTGGGCTTTATACCGGCACCGAAACAACAAATGGCAAAGGAATCTCTGTATCCCCTCAGATGTTTGAAATTAAAGGACCTTTCAGTGAATAAACCTTTGCATCTATCACTACAAGTCCAGTCTCAATGGTCGTTCACCAAATTTCCATAACATGATGTCATGTCGTCGTCAGAGCTTTGGCATCATGGTGCGAAGTGAAAGCTCATTTGTTCGATGTAGCATCAGACAGTAACTTCAAAGTATTTCCAGGAAAGTGAGAAATTAAACGTGAACTAATGTGAGTTTGGGAGAGAGAAATCAAAGAGAAGTATAGTGACGAAAAAAACAAGCTGAAGTAGAGACGGTGCAGCTGGGAGATAAATATTAAGAAAGATTATCAGGAAGGTTAAGGTAATGTTTACAGTATCATGTAATGAGGCAGGGTGACAAACGCAAAGTGTTAACCCAGGAGAGATACAATGAAGAAAGAGGCCAACCTACAGAGAATGAGAGACCTTATGGTCTTCGTTCCCAGGCTATGCATCAGGAAGACTGTATTTTTTCACCATGACCACTGCAAAGCCCTTTCCTGGGGAAATCCGAGACAAAACCGAGAGAGGCTGCTGCAGGGAGGGAGAATAGAACAGGAAAACTAGCCCTGGGAAGGAGGGAGGGAGACAGGTTATCGTGAAGCCCACACAGCAAGAGTGAAAGAGTAAGAAGCTGAAGCGTTTGGGACTGGGAACACATACACAAACACATGAAACAAACATGCATGCGTGCACCTTTTCTTGTCAAAAAATATACTCTTGGAGAGTTTTCTCCAAAGGATTTTGGCTGCAGATTCTACTGGAATGCAGAGCTAAAGCTGGTTCCTCTCCTATCCAACCAGCCTCAGCTGTTCTTCTGATGTATTGGCAGCTCTGCTATGTTTCTTAAAGAAAAAATCTTAGACATTATGGCTACTCCGTTATGCACATTTTAACAAACAATATTTCATGTTTTTTGTATGACCTATAAGCTAAGATGTAGGCTGGGCACAAACAAGGTATTACAAGACAGTAACTACTTCTACTTACTTATATCTAACATACCTACTCTTAATTACACCAGCCATTGTGGCATGAAACAGTGTTTGGGGGAGCTGATGTACAACATAAACTGCTGAATGGGACAAAGTAAATTTCATTAGTAGGCTTCAGTGGAAATGTCAATTTATCATCAAAGTGATCTCATTTATCTGAATCTTGCAAATGTTTCATTTTCCAATGAATTTCATATTTCTAAGTTCAGAAGTCTCAGAATTAAAAACAAGTACCAAAAAGACCAAGAAGTTTTATTCTTTGACAGTTTAGATGAGGTCAAAAGTCAGAGTGAAACCCCACCTCATCTCTCTGTGTATGTGATCTCCCCCACCCCCAGGTCTTGACCCTGCTGTGCTGAGAGACCAGCTCTTTGAGCTGTGGAACCGGAAAGATCTGCAGACGGTGAGAGTCACTTTCACAGCGTGTGTCAGTTCCACACACACACAATATAGAGTGAGTGTGCTTAGAGATGTAGAGAGATGGAGTCTCTGTGTGTCTACAAAAAGCACTTGCGCAGGAAGGAACATGAGAAAGAGTGCTTGGATACCACCATGTTTAAGTGAAGTGTGTGTGTGTGTGTGTGTGTTAATGAGGAAACCAGAGTGTCTGTCAGTAGGAAGGAAGGAATTTGTGGTGCACTGAATGAACTTGAGATTTGTGTGGGGAGGATGTTGAGTGGATGACATCTGTTTTTCAAATTATGATACAGCGTGAGGCATTCTCACGCAGATATTTTTGCTTGCGTAGGACGGTAATAATGCCAGTGCATTCTTAATCTGAGACCTAAACTGTGCCCTAAACCTGTTTTTGCTAATTGAAAACTCCATTTCCAGTCAGTATGTATTACAAGAATCTTTGGCTTATCCAAATCCAACCTGGCTATCAGTTTTCAAAGTAAAAAGAGATTCCTTACTATGTGGCTTACATGTGAACTATGCTGTAGGATTTGAGTGATGCCACCTTTAAAAACAAAGTTTAGAAACATGACTAAGATGTCCATTTTTCCTCTCTGTGTGCCTACAGTTACATCTGGCATCCCTCCATGGATTTTCAAAGCTATCAGAGCCTCTGGAGGGCCTGCTAACAATCCTGGAGAGCTGTCCGGGCAAACAGAAGGGTCGCAGCCACACCCTCGGTCATCACATTCTCGTGGAATACCAGACATGGATAAAGGAACATCCACAGGTAGATATTCTTCATCAGTCAAATATGTTTTGAATTAAATAATGTAGTACAGAATCTGTGGCTACGGCCCAATTCGTTACACCTTTGACAGTTTAGTGTGCACCATTTCTTTCACTTTACACCACCTGCAGACAATGAGTATCTTTTCTCAGTAAGTGAAGGAAAATATTACTTTTTGTTTAGACTTTAGTCTTTGGGGAACAGGTACAGAATACGCTGTCAGATTTCCAGAACAATATTATGTTATACATGTTTATAATTTTATAATTCACTGAGTCACCAATCAACCCTGAATCTTTTTCTGGTTGCCTATCATTTGTCTGTTTCCACCAGCTGACCATAAGCTCACTATCAGAGCAGCAAGCGGTGCCACTCCAGCGCCGGGCTCTGAGCTTATTAACGGACACCCAGTCCAGCTTTGCGGAGAGTCTCATAAACGTCTACCAGCTCACCTCTCTGGATCCAGCCATACTTCGAATGCACATTGTCAAGTTGCAGGCCCTCAACTGCCACAAAGAGGTGAAAGCTTTTTTGATACTGACAATTTGTTAATTCAGATTTGAAGACTGTAGAATTAAAGCAGACACAGAAGATTTTCTAAAGGCACTTTCTCGTTTGGTTTTTTCACAGGCAGCGATACTTGGCGTAAAACTAAAATTACAGAAGGAACTCAATATGGAGGAGGTGACGTGTAACATTTTTGCATGTTTATTTAGTTTGCGAGTATATAAGCACAATTAAGTGTGTTTAGAATGTTACAAATTGTCCTGCTCTACTCCTCTAATTGACTTTCGTTGGCCTAAATTTTTATTTTCTAGATGTGTGTACCACTAATCTGGCAGGGTAAGATGTCTTTGGCAGAGTCCTTTGTCGCAGGTCACAGTGAACTGGAACAACAGCTTGTCGTTCTTCTAGACTCCTGGTGTCACCCCAGCTTCAGTGTTGATGAAATGAGAAGGTAAGTAGGATGTGTGAGTGTGTGTGTGTCGATGTAGACATCAGTTTAAACTGTCAAATCTTTACTCTAACTGTATATGTTTCCACAGGAGTTTCCCTCATCTCTATCTGTCTAAACATTACATGGCCCAGATTCAGCCCAAACTACTCACCAAGCACATCTTACGACTTGTGGACAAGTTCAACATTAACCAGGGTGCGTGGTCGGGCACATTTGTAGTCATTTTAATGGCTAATCTAGATGTTTATGTGCAGAAATGATCCGATCTTTTGTGCATTTGTGACACAGGGCTATGTCCCAATGCTCTGCACAAGAGGAGACAGGATTCTTTACGTTTCCTTATGTACAAGAAATTTGTGGAGGTAGGTCATCTCTTTACCAAAACAATGAGAGGTTTACTTACAACTAAATGATCTGACTACGTTTCGTTAGCAATAGCAGCTGTCGATTTCTTGGGACATGTTTCCTGGTTATGACAAGATGTAGGTGAAAGAGGAGAACGCGCTTGGCCTTCTATCAATGATTGGGATGTACATATAAGGAGAAACAGAAAACTTTCTCAAGAGGTCTCCAAGGGTTAAAGCAAGCATCACTGGCTTGTACATTTCTGTGAAACATGTATAGCTTAAGGATTTATTACATTAGGATTTTATTCAGAGATTATATTCAGTGTTCTAATACAACAAAGAGTCTTTTTATTTTGTGAATTTATAAAATACAGCATAAATATGAATCAGAAATATGCGTAAAACACTTGTGTTTCTAGGATCTAATTCCCTTTAAAAATATTTGTTGTCACCCTTAATTACTGATCATATTTGTTGTAAATTTGTTTACACCCATGCAAGTTGCCAACAGAGCTCAGTGTAATTGTGGTTGATTATTGGATGCAGTATAGATTTATCGTCTGAAAGCATGTGCAGAGGTTTGCTAATACAAATCTATGGACAAAATTAGCCGATTACACCACCCAGGATTCATTAGGAAAAACAATCTTTCTTTCTGTCTGTATTATTTTTTTGTTTTAGAAAACTATGACGGAGGAGAACTGGAGTGACCATGTTCAGGTGGGGTTTTTTCTACTACCCTTTGTTTATTTTGTACAAGGGGAGTTCCAAATGTCATTTCCTATTACTAGAAATAGGAGAACACTCCCATTTTTTTCTTCGGAGAACTTATCAATTCTCTCCTTTACATATTCCCCACAGACTTGCATAAACCTGTGTTGTAGACATTTTTCAATACACTGCAAACTCCGTTTTTTATTCACCCTCCCCTTGTGTATGTAAGATGTTCAAGATGGCAAGTGAATGTTTTTGTTTCCTTTTTGGCATGTATTATTTATATCTAGTATGTAGTGTCAGATGACCTTGAGCTGCAGATCCAGCTGGTGGAGATGTTGGTGAAGTACTGTAGTCTTCAGAAAGCCTCACAGTGGTCACTGAGATACAAAGTCCCCAGAAATCGACTGCCCTGTGGGGTATGGGAGACACAGCAGACTCTGCCCCCTGATCTACAGTGAGTTGACAAAAATATACATAAACATTACACAGTTTATGATGAATGCATGCTGTATAAAGAGAACTATCTGGAGCCTCAGAGACCTTTTTCCAGGTCTTACAAAACTTAAACTTAAACTTTCTTTATTTGTCACATACATCATTATACAGTGTACAACACGCAGTGAAATGTGTTCTCTGCATTTAACCCATCCCCCCTTGGGGGGAGCAGTGAGCAGCCAAAGGGCGGCGCTCGGGGAGCTAGCGCTGGGTGTCTCGCTCAGGGACACACCTGGTAGGGGGGGGATGGGCTGGGTGCCTCAGCTGGGGATCCAACCCGGGGCTCCTGCTTCCCACCAGCCCTCTGCCTTAACCACTCTGCTACCAGGCCGCTAAAACACGATGACCCTGATCGTGTTTTAGCGGCCTGGTAGCAGAGTTAACATTAATGTGCAACACAACAGTTTTTGTGGTTCGATTTTTCTGTTTGTCTGCTTTCGCTCCCTTTAACGTGGCCGCTCACAGCAACACACATTTCTCATCCCTGCTCAGACAGATAGGTTTAAGTGATTCAGCACACACTGAAGAGTGGACACCATCTCAGTCTCACTGTCAGAAGTTCTACCAGGTGCCGATGAGCAAAGACAAGGTTCACTTTGTTGACACACCAGAAGCTCTCCAGAGGTGCAGAAATGTTGTACTCAAGGTACAGGTTTTGTGTCACGTAAAAATCAACGTATTGCATGGCAGGCACCGAGGTTAGTAATTAAACTTGTCTTTATTCTTTCTGTAGGAAGGATATATAGTAGGAGTGGACATGGAGTGGCAGCCCACATTTGGCTGTATGTCAGCTCAGCAGGTTGCTCTGATACAACTTGCTGTTTTTGACCATGTTTTCTTATTGGACGTCAGTGCAAATGGATTCTGTCAACACCCAGATACTATTAGTTTCATCCGGAGCTTCTTCTCTGACAAAAATATCCTTAAACTGGGTAACCTGCAGTCTTGATTTGGGTTAAATCTAATTCATCTGAGGTTTCCTGTTGATCTTTTTGTCTCTCACGCTTCTCTTTTTATTGCCATTCAGGTTATGGCATGGCAGGGGACCTCAAGTGTCTCTTGGCCACTTGGCAACAGTTTTTAGAGGAGCCACTGCAGATGGAGGGGGTCCTTGATCTTCTTAATATACACCAAAAGGTAACATGGTCTCATAGCGACAATAGAAAACGCACAGTTGGGGCATTCTGTGTCTTACTTGGTGTTTTGGTACTTTAGGCTGCCAAACTTAGCTTGATCTGATCTGACATGCAGCCATGGTTGTTGGCTATTTCCCATTGCCTCCCTTGTAACCATATTTACTATATTAGAGGATTGAGATAAATATGTTATAGTTAGTGCTGTTCTTGGCTATATTTAGATGCTAGTCTGGGTACATTTTGCTGCTGTGCCCCCGTAGTTTGTCTGAGATATGTGAAGCTGGACTCAGAGTCTCTAAGGGGGATAGGAATGTGGAAATGGCACCAAGGGCCGGTAACTGATGATGTTGTTTCACCATCTGCTGGAGTAGGGTGCATGTTGCAGGATGTGAAGAATGCAAGACATATTTTTCAAAATCACAAGGAATGTCCGGTTGAAACAGGATGTTGTGGCAGGACATAAAATGGGAGGGACTGTTTAAAAGTTCAACAATGTATTGCCTGGAGCCTTGCTCTGTCACAAATTCAAGATCATTTAAAGTTCAGAAAGTTCCTGTCATTGCAATAATAATAATTGTCATAATGGGAAGACGTAAACATGGTCTATGTAAATATTCATTGACCTAACGTCTGTTTTTGTAGATCCAGCGTGGTAAGGCAAGCAGAACTCAAACTGTCCCCAAACAGGTACTGGTGGGCGAAGACTCCACAGAAAAAGGCCTCAGTTTACTAGTACAGCAGGTCCTAGGAAAGCCCTTGGACAAGACGGAGCAGATGTCCAACTGGGAAAAACGTCCACTGCGCATCAGCCAAATTAGATATGCAGGTAAGCTATTGTGTGTGCAGACACACAATGACGGGGAGACAGATGGTTGCTGTTCCCTTCACTATAGAATATCACAGATTATTTTGTCATCCCTTGATGAACGACAAACCATTTCTCTCTTTTCTTTACCTCTTGTTTCTTAACCTCCTTGTAGTGGCAGATGCGTACTGTTTGCTGGATGTGTACTCTGTGCTCTCCAGAAACCCAGCAAACTTTGGGCTACCAGCTGACCTGCGGAGCATCTCTTCAAGCCAGGCACAAAAGAGCGGCAATCAGAAGGAGAAGCTAAGCCAAGCCAAGCAGCCAAAACAAGCCCTCGGCAGAGAGGTCAGGGGTCAATTGACCTTTTTCAATGTAACTGACGTTATTGACGTAGTTTATTTTTTGTTATCATGCTGTTGACACCAGATGTTCATGATGTGACCGTTTCTTTAGTTTCAACAGATACAGCTAGATGTTTTAGAGAGAGACGGTTGAAATAAAGAAGGAGAGGGCACTTTCAATGAGAGATAAGAAAATGCACAAACCAGAATCGATTTCCTACTTGACCTGTTCTTGACCTGGCTGGGCATGGTTACATCCCACTCATTTGAGTTCATTAGAAAGATTTGTGTTCATATACTTTTCATTTTAGAGTTTATTTTGAATGAACAAACCACCAGCAATGTAAAAGCCACAGTGTCTAAGATTCTTTTCACAGATCTTTAGACGATTCGGTCTGGAGGATATTGGCACAGTTTTTCTCATGTGTGTTTAACTTCACATCCTGTAAATACGAATTGGAATACACCATATAGAAATCATGAAGTACAATCTTTTGTGCTAATACATTTAAACACAGAGACCTTCTAACTAAAGAACTTGGGTGTGAGCATCCAGTCTGCAGGGAGGAACAATATGTGTTTTGCCAAGACTCTTCAGCAGTTGCTATCAGCTCCAGGGGTGCAGTTGTATAGCTCAGCCTGTGCTTTGACCTCCCTGCACCATGTTGCAAGTGAAAAGAAAATCCCCCTGTGGCGATCGGTTAAGTATCTCATTATCATCTCTGTCCATTTAGGAATGTCAGGGGGCTCAAAGGGTTAGTCCCCCTCACCCTGACACAGAGAAAGGCCTCCTGTACGGCAAGAAGCCCTCAGAAGACTCCAGCTCTCTGCCCCCCCAGCAGTTGCGGGTGGTGTGTGACAACATGTTACAGGGACTTGGAAGATACCTGCGCTGTTTAGGTGTAGATGTTGTCATGTTGGAGAACACTGATGACCACAGAGTAGCAGCAAAGGTGAGCTAGTAATTAGGAATGAGTAGTTAGACCCTTTATTTTATAGAAAAAAGTACAACAGCGATGTTGTAGATATAGTAGATAACCTCTTATACAAGTAGTGCAAGTCTCATGTGTTTTTATGTGTTGGTTTTGCGTCAGTTAGCACAAGCTGAAGGCCGTGTCATACTCACATGTGGACAACCATACCAAAGTGTAAGTACTAATGAATCAACTCAGAAACAAATCTACATACCTTTATGTGTATTCCCGCATATTCTTGTGTGTATTCCTCAATAGCTGGAATGTGTGTGTTCTCATCGTCCTCCCATATGTATAGTTGCGGTCCCAGGTGGGCGAGGGTCGCTGTTTGTCCCTAGACTGTTCTGAAAAGGCCAGAGACCAAGCTGTCCGAGTGCTCAGACACTTCAATATCCAGCCCACTCCCAGTGATATATTCAGCCGCTGTCAGGTAGGAAAGTTAAGGCTGGCTGCCTGTTTTCTGTGTGTTCTCACTTCAATAAAGCATAAATACAATTACGCAATATTTCCAACATTTTTCCTACCACTGACGACCACTATTTATGGTGACTGTATCCATTTGTGGCTTGTATACAGAAAAGCATTCACAGAGAAAGAGGAATAAGCTTGAGCTTCCGTATCAGTGAGAAGTACAAGCAGTGTGGATACCCAGGCAGCATTTCTGTGGTTATAAAATACTGCTGAACTGTTCAAGTTCCTGAATTATGAAAACAAAGCTTGTTGTGGCTTTCAAGTATTGTGCAATACTCAATGAAAGAGGAAGAAGTAAATAAATATGACAAAGGAAAATTGAGAAGAATTCTATTGTACTTTTCTTTGAGGCCAAGTCTTGTTTACAAGTGAGATAAAGATGGATTGAGAGATTTGTTGGCAGGTTGGTACGGCGTGGTCAGGAATGGGGCTGTTGTACTAGATTATTGTAGTGATAGTGGTAAAAAGAGTAAGGCTGCAAATGCAAGCAGCAGAAGTGGACTCACCTTTACTGACATTATTACTTGCTTAGATGTTTTGAAGGAAGCCAGTTGATGCCATTTGGTTATCTACTTACAGTTCTTCATAGCTACCACTGCGTAGAGCTATTCTGTTCAAGCCTAACTGTGAGGAGACCCCACGGAGACTCGGTACACGCTAGAGATATTACAGTGACTGGGAGCATGGATGTCTGGGTCTTTTATGCACTACTACAATTTTGCAAACCAGCGCTGCAAGCTCTGACCTGCTCTTATCTCTAAATGAAATGTGCACTCATCCCGACCTGTTAATGTAAGATCTTTGACTGGTATCTAATTAAACACAGTGAGCTACATCACCTGGTGGTCTTGATGCTGTGGTGGATAGGGGTCCACATGGGTGCACTGACCAGTCTGTGGCTGCATATTCAGTGCACAGTGGCACAAAGACACCATCTTCATCTGCTGTAAGTTAGCTGCTTTCTCCATTAGATTCATAATTAGACATGATAAAATTGCACGGGTTAAAGAAAAGTAACAAATGTAAAAGTCGTGTTAATACACTTTACTGAATAAAACATTTAGAGCAGTTGGTACATTTTATCCAGATAGTTTTTTTTCAACCTGGCACAAATGATTTTTGCAGGTAACTTATTACATAACGAGTTGAAAATGGAGGGACCAATAAATAATTAGGAAAATAATTGCATAAAGAGGAGTATAAGTAAGTTACCTAACAAGTCTTTCACTACACATGATTTAACCACTGCATTATTCTGAATCTTATCTTTTGTGTTGCCTGACAGAGATGTTTGTCAGGCAGTTGCTATCAATAACTATTGGATTTACGGTACCTGACAAGTGGATATCTACATGGGTGGTTGTTTAGGGAAACTAGCCTGTGTTTGTGTTTGTGTGTGGCGGCGGTCGTGGTGATTGGGAGGACAGTTTTCCTTCTTCCTTTTTTTTTAAACTTGGGTGTTCTAGCTTGCTCCTAGCGGGGGGGCCCAAATGTGTCAAGACACACCACTGAGTGCATTTATCTCCCAAAACCTGGACCACCTTGTTGCTACCTCCTGTGTAGATGATATGATGATGACACACCAAAATGATCTGGAACGACCCAGGACCAAATGGTCATTCACTGGGTTTCTGTGTTTATTAGTTGCTGCAGACGTCACTTTGGGGAAGGCTCTTTGTTATATTGTACAAAAAACAAAGACCAAATGTAACCTCTAAAATCCTAAACTTCAGACAGAGGACCTGGGAAAACATTTGTTCCAGGATGTGAGCAGTTCTTTTACAATCTCCATCAGGATCCAACCACCTGTTGCAAATTAACTTTACATTTTCAGTAAATGTTTGATCATCTTCTGAAATCATTTGTTAAAATAAAGGCATTTGTGGCTTACAGTAGTTCGTATGGAGATGAGCAGCTTACCTTGAGAAGTGACAAATTAGATACTAATCAATTACTGCTTGACTGAATATTTGGAAAAGTAGTCGGTACCCAATTAAGGTTGATCTGATTTGTTTTTAGAGGTGTGCATGTGTGAGAAAGAGTGACTTAGTGAGAGAGAGTTTCAACCTGGGGGCTTCTGCATGGCCCACCCAGGCGAAGTTAACCCCTTTGTTATCAGATTGTAAAGCTTTCTGATTAGCAATGGATGGGTTAGTTTCTCTGCCTTTGTCTCTCAGTGTTTCTCCCTGTTGCACTACACCACTGATGAATGTCGCAGGCTGAAGAGAAGTAAAAAAAAAACAGACAGAAAGGAGATTAAGCTAAGTCCTGTGTGCATGTGTGTGAAGACTGTGCAGGGAAAGGGTTAACATTTGTCTCCCTGTATCAATAGGCTGCACAGGAATGTGTGTCCACACCACGGAGACCTCAAAAGGAAAGGGGAGATGTAGGAGGGCTTCGTGTGTAGGTGTGTCCTCGTCTGACAAAAACATGATGTGGCATCTTTAGAGTTAAAATTTTAAAAAGTATGAGTGCAAGATATCTGTCTCATCATCACTAGAAGTCTGAGGAAAGTTGCTTTCATAGAACGTAAATGTAGCACATCTTTTTAAATGATTGAGGATAAATATATTTTATTTTCCATATGCATCAATTATATATCAAAATAAACCTGTGCCTGATGTTGAAGAAAGGTTATACCATCTTCAGGTATTTATGGTAGAGAAGATGATGCTGCTTGACTTCTAAAGTCAGTAACATGGAAATCGTTGTTGTTAATATCGGTCTGTGGAGTAAATATCTGTTTTGAAAAAACAAGATTTCCCAACATTTATTTTTAAATAACATACAGTAATTCACAATGTATTTATGTCAATCAGTGGTGTTCCTACTACTAATACCTGCTGCATTTATATTTTTCTCTCTCGCTCACACACATGCTCGCACACGCTCTTCCGCTGGGTTGCGTATTTCCATCTGATGTCCCATACTGGCCTTTTATAGACATGTTGTCTATCTCTCAGGCACAGACACACACAAACTCACACACATGCAGTGATATACGCACAAACTCAGCCATTGCAGAAGTAATAAACATGTTCTAACACACGCACACAGTCACTTCAGTACCTTCACACACATGCTCACACAGCTCTGACTCGGTCACAGATTCACACACTCAAACTCAGTCATAGACACTGCTGCAGCAGAACTGCTGGTTCCCACGCACCAGACTACTGGGGAAGTGAGAACAAGAGCAACAGGAACTGCCACACCGTGAGAGGGAGGGGTGGGAGAGATGAAGAGGGTTAGGGAGAGGAAAAGGGGAGTGAAGGAGGGAGAGAAGTGAGAACAGAAGTGCTGGTAGGAAGGTAAAAAAAGACTGCAAAAGTGATTCGGAGACAGAATTAACCGAATAGCTGATGTAATACTGCAAAAATTGTGTGAGGCATGAGAACGGTTCGTTTGTGTGCAAGCAAGAAGAATGTTTAAGGAAGGATGAGAGGAAAAGGGGGTGTATGAAAAAAAGTGGCACTGAAGGAGGAGAGAGACAGACTTGTTGTCTATCCTTTGATTTACACAGGAGGCCGCTGGCTAAGAAACGAGAGGAATGCGAGTGGTTGAGACATGTTTAAAGTTACACTTCACTGGCTGTGTGTGTGTGTGTGTCAATGAATAAGGGTTGGTCAGTGAGCAGAAGATGCTTATTAAAGGCATGTATGTCTTGCACCACAATGTACATCAGTCGTTTCTACATTTACAGGAAACAAACAAAGCAATTCTTGTGGGGCAGACGTGGCTCTAAAATCCAATCACACACGTTCTACAGGAATTCTATGCGTTTTTAGGTGAGTTTGGACACAGTGGCTTTGTCTCTCATCTCAGTGCAGATACGGTTCTCCATGGAGGCGAAGCAGTGGTCAAATGTGAATGTGTGTGTGTGTGTGTGTGTGTGTGTGTGTGTGTGCGTGTGTGTGCGCCGCCAATTTCCCACTCTCCTTCCCCTTTACGAAGACGAGAGGAGAGCGACATCGAGAGAAGGGAGGAGGAGACGGTGGGGAGGGGGGCATTCCATAGGCACGCCAAGACATTCCGAGGGAAACCATCCCAAATATTTCCCACTGTGTGTGGCGAGCGCTCCGGGTCTCCTGTTACTCGCGCACGCACAGTTGGAGAAAGTGCTAAAATTGAACACACACACTTGGAGAAGGTGTTCTCACACACAACGCGTCTCACTCCCACGTTCACTCTTTCTGGCTCACACACACTTGGGGTAGCGGACGGGCAGCCTGTGCTTGTCTGCAGGCCGACGTGCTTTCTGTCATCCTGTCTGTCCGTCAGGGAGCCAAGTCAGGAAGGGCCGTTGTGGTTGTTCTGACGCTATGTGCGTTTATGAATGACTGAGCCACAAATATTAGAGTTTAGTTTAGCTGCTCATGGATTAGGGTTTGCTGTGGAAATTACTCCTTTACAGGAATGAGACTTTAATTCTCTAAGTGGTTCTTCATCAGATGTTTGAAGGCATTTGTGTGTGCTTCACTGCAGGACACTGTGTCACATTTATTACACATTAAATTAGTTTCTACATGATCAGTTTAACTTTGGCAGCAGATATTTGCAGCATTAGATTATTGTATAAGTAGCGTTAGGGTTAGTCATTTTTCAGATGTGAAGATTCACATTTGAACGGCAGTAGAAGGTGTTACACGTGCTCGCTGTGCTTTTCACAACTGTGGCTGAGTTGGAGAGAAGCAGGGGAGCGTGCGCGCGCGCGTGTGCGTGTGTGCGTGCGTGTGTGCGTGTGTGTGTGTGTGTGTGTGTGTGAGAGTCAAGATTCTACTAAATAACCTGCAGCTTTTAACCTGTGAATGTCTTTAGTGTCCCTGACTGACATTTTGAAATTGATTCTCATGGCTGTCTTGGCAGACACAATAGCAGATACACAGTCACACAGGGATAGATAAGGACGGAGATGAGCCATCACTCAGCAAGCATGTGGTCTGTAAAAAATCATGCCTGCTCACTTTTCCCACAGTCAAGTTTGCCCCAGGATAGCATAGCAACAGAATGACGCCTGTGTGTGTGTGTGAGTACTCGCTTTATATGTATCTCTGTGCGTGTGTGTGTGTGTGAGCAACTATAAATTCACATACAAACATCCAGATAAGTCCTGCTGAAGTGTGTCCTAACACTCAGGGATCCATTATTTGTGGCTTATTTTGTTTAGAGTACAGTCAATCGTGTGATTATCATCTTTTATGTTTGTCTTTCCACGGATTCTTCGCCATGCTTCTATTAATTGCATTTGAGCTGCCTCTCACTTTTCACATGTTGTTACCTGGCAAGTGCCATATCTTAATCTTTGCATAGATAACATTATCAATAAATATATGACGTTACATTGACAAGGGCACAGTTGTCTGTGAATGTACATGATAGAGTGACATGTTCTTATTTCGCATTGTGTTATGTTCTTTAATCCCTTCTCTCCAGTTTCCCCTCTTTTGCTCCCCACCATTACTTCCTTGCTCCCTCTCTGTATCTGTTTCTCTTTCTCACCCTTTGCTTGGCCCTCTTACTCTCCATCTTCCCTTCTCTCCCTCACCCACTGTTCTCACCCAGCCTCCCTGCTCTGCTCCACTCCCAGTCTCCCTCTCCGTTTCAGATTAGCTAAGGCGAGGAATCCGGTGCAGCCGGCAGCTGGAATGTCCTGTTTGTCTTGCTCTGTTTGTGTGTGTGTGTGTGTGTGTGTGTGTGTGTGAAGTTGGTGAGGTTGGCGCTGCTTTTTGATGTGTTCCATTGTCTGAGAGCCAAGCTGCTTCCTTTCCCTGCTTTCCCCAAAAGCCTGAGAGAAACCGGAGGAGGAAAAAGCAAAGAGGGAGGAATAGTAAGAAAATATGACAGTGACAGGTTGTGAGCCAGAGATGGAAGCGAGAAGGTGGAGTACGAGGGGGAAAAAGGCAGAGAGAGATGGGAAGAGGAGACTAGAAAGGGAAAGATAAGGCAGGAAGTCATGGAGGGGTGGAAAGGGAGGAGAGAGTTAGAGAGGGAGGAAGAGAGGTGAGAAGGAAGGAGGGAGAGCTTCAATAGGGCTTTTCCTCCAAACACCAATACAATGAAGTAGTGCGTAATTTCCCATGTCTCCCACACCCACACACCCACACACACACATACGCACGCACGCCAACACAAAACAAAGTTTCTCACAGATGCTGTAGTTTTATTTACTATATTCAGACAGGTATACTTGGGTCTGTCGATTTCTGAGGTCTGTGTGTGGTTCAACAGGCAGATACAGATATGTGAAAGCGCAAAATTCTGGGGACGAATGAGTGATAAGTATACGAGAGGAGATGCAGGAGAAGAGGGTATGAGTGGTGAGGAATTAAAAACAATTGCGGAGAAATAAAGTGCCAGAGGAGAGAGCATAGCTCAGGATGCCAGTTGTGTGGTTGTGTATGTGGAACATTTCCCTGTGAAAATGTAGACGTGCATAAATCATTCAACATGTGTTTTTGTGTATGTGTGTATGCAAGTCGCTGGCCAGTGGAGGGGTTTTGATGGGGCAGAGCATTCCTGCTGGGTGGTGATGTCATGAGAACTAGCTATCTGCTCGCAGACAGACAGCCCTGTTTATGTTCCCCTCCAGAGAAAAAACCTCACTGTGTGTGTGTGTGTGTGTGCGTGTGTGTGTGTCTCTCTGTCTGACTGCGTTATTGGCTCATGGGGGAGGTGGGGAGGCCGAGAGGCACTCGAGAGGGTCTACTTTCCCCTGCCGCTCAGGGGAGAGGGAACCACTTACTGATGCCTTCCTCTCTAACATACACACAGAAAGAGGAAGTTTCTCATGTTTTGCAGAACACAGTAGCTGCACAGCCAGACTGTGCTGCTGTGAGTGATTGCCCTCTGCTTCTAAATAGTCTCCTAGGGGAGGCTGAATTCTTTGCACTATAATAACAAAGCTTGGGTCAGCATATGACAACAGTACCACACACAAAGCATTAAATTGCATTATTGGTCACAGTGTTGTATAACTTATAGGCTTGTGCGTGTGTTTAGGTGGAACGGGATGGAACATACTCTGGACATGCTAAGACCTTTACTACGTGAGACCAGTTGCTATAGTAGGTCAACATTTTTACTGATTACAAGTACAAATATTTCTAAAGACCCAGAATTCAGCTTGATCTCCCGTCAGTGTCCATAAAATACTTCACTTTTAGATTCCACTTAAACAGTTGTAATATTAAAATGGAAAGTCAATAGGTAACGTTACAAACAAATTTGTGAACACTAACTCTAACAACTGCGTTTCCGTCTCCCAGATACTGCTGGTATGACTGTCTTTGTGTCTGTGGTCATGGTATAATGGTTTCCCTTGCGATAGTGAAATGTGATCTTCGGTCTTTGCTGGCCTAGTGAATCATAGATCATTCTCCCACACTCAACACTCGAGCCATCCAAGCTCATTTTGCCTGCGCTGCACATAACTGATGACAAAGGACGTATGTCAGCAATGCTAATACCTGCAAGTGAAAAATAGCTGAGAAGTTTAGTGTTGTTATCATCACAACCCTTTGGCACACGGACCTGCTTTAGTGATCAGGTAACCTCCACATGTGTCTCACACAGCCATTCTTTTCTTTCTTTTTTGGTTTTTTCTATGCTATGATTTGATTGCTGTGACACCCAGGAGGTAGAAAAGCATGATTGTAGGTTTGGGGAGTATAAGGGTTACATCAGATTGTGTGGAGGCAAACGGCTTAACGAGCTGACATGGAGACAGTTTTCTGTTTGCTGATTTATTGAAATCTGCCTATTACCCTAGTTGTCATTCTACTGCCTACACCCACCTCAAGACTGTAGGAAATGAATTTATGACATATGACCTAGATTTCAAACTATGCAGGTGTGTGCTTACAGTAGTTTCCCCTCTTGGGCATGAAGAAGTTCTAGAAAGCACATCATATGATCCTCGCCTGCTACGTTGTGCTAATGTTAGGTTACTGACTGCATAATTTTAGCTACCTTTTGGCTCATGATTGCGGTCTCTCTGTGTGATGAGTGTGTGTGGTCTGTTGTCTGTGCTTAGAGTCACATAAGAGTGAGGGTATTGAAATGTTGTGGTTGAAAGTGTTTTCCTGTCTCCTGGTAAGAGTTTCAGCACTGTTAAGATAAAAAAAATCTTAAGTTGGGGAAAAAAGAAGACAATTCCAAATTTGGTAGAATAATAATAATAATGTGTGGACGAACACGATTTTCTTTCTTTTCCACCGCTGTATGTGCACACTATGTGTTGGTGCAAACGTGATTTTGTGCGTGCGTGCACACAGTTTCCGAGAATGAGTTGTGTCAACAATTAAATTTAAAGCTCATGGAGACAGAGATAATAGATGGTAACCCCCACACAGTCTGTGGTTTCTTAGCTCAACCACTGAAGTTTATGTGTGTGTGTGTTGTGTTTGGAAGTTGATGAAGTTGATCCTGTGATGTACTGGTATTTTTTTTACTTGTCTGTCTGTAAAACTATGTATATTAATAATGGGACTTTGTTTTAGGCATACTGTACATCTGAGGAACATTCTTCACATGTCTGACCTGTGTTTCTGTTCGCTGGCTGCGCATACATGTGAGATCTTGGGAATTTGAGACATCTCACCCTTAAGACTTCAAACTATGTCTTGCAGCGGTTCTTCCTGAAGCCTGTAGTTTGCCTGATGTGATGCTATCAAGAGGTTAGAAGTGTGTTTGCTTTGGGAGCCCCAGGCTTGGTAGGGCACACACACACACACACACACACACACACACACCCTTTCTCTGTGCTGTTCTCTCTTTCTCCTCAGTTACTCACACAGTTAGATTAAAGTGAAAGTCTGTGTGGGGTGGGAATAAACCCCCCTTTCTCCCCCAGGGAGCAAAGAGGTAGAGGGCTGAAGAGGTCAGGCTGCTTGGCCTGGGAAAGGCCTTAAAGAGCAAAGAGGGCAGTGTAAATGGACGGAGAGGATAGATGGATTGATAGAAATCAGAAGAGAAAAGAGGAGGAGAGTGCACTGAGAGAACATAGAAGACAAAGTATGATAGTCAGAGGTGGAAAAGAAGTGAGCAATGCTGGAATGAATCGGAGGTGGATGCAAAAGGATCAGTATCAGGAGAATGAGGAGAAGAAGAAAAAAAGGATCAGACAGAAAAAGACTGAATGATGGAGAAATGTTTTTAGTTTGAGGGAGAGATAAGAGGAGATAGAATAAGAGTAGAATCTAATCTACTGAGCTACTGAAGGACATTCAGGATATAAATGGAATGGAAAATTTATCACACAGTAGGTAAAATGAATGAGGAGGATGATGCGCAACTTATGTCTTTCCCCTTTCCTCCAACTCTTTCAGGCCAAAGAAAGCCGTTGTATAATGATTCTCATAGGAAACCCTATGTCTAAGAAAGTCTAAGAAGTGGGTTTGCATGCATGGATTATCAAATGTATTCCCTGGAAACCACCATTATTGGTTATGGACCAAAACACAACTGGTAATGTCATGCTGTGATGAATGAACATGAAATGAATTATCTGAGCCTGAAAACTGGTTACAATAAAAATCACGCTCTATTGATTTCCAAATAATAATGAGATGATGATAATAATAATGATCTTAATTCATAAATAAGTGTGCTTCACAATGAAAAGTGGGAAAAAGACTGAACTAGCTGCAGGGTAAAACACAATAAACATGGAGCGTGGCAAAAAGCTAATATACAGAATTATAACATACATTATAATATAAAAATATATATATTAAAATGAATCATGATTCAAACGCAAAAGACATGTTTGTAACGCATCGCTTCAGCCTTGAGTATCGTTTCTGGATGCCAACCATTCCAGTCATCTCGCTCCTGTACTTATATAAACTTTAAGACTTAATGGCCTTGCTTGCGCATGAGTGTTCAGAGGTGTGTCGTTGGGCGTGTGATGGTGTAGTATTAGTCCGCGGTGTGGGTGTGGGTGTTTGTGGTTGCGGGTGTAGCCTTTCTGCGCGGCGCAGCGCTATCTCGTAACTCCAAGACGGTTAAACATATGTGAGAAAGAAAACTTCCAGCATGTCCTGTCGGCTCAAACCTAAGCTGCTAGCATCTATTAATGAATTAGTGTGGCAGCTCAAGCTACCCAGCGTCACCCCTTTGTTACCGGTGGATACTAGAGGTGACTGGAGTGTCTGAGTACCTGTCTGTCTAGATGATCCCATGGACCTCCTACACACACACACACACACACACACAGGCCTCCTTGGATGCAGGGAGCCCTTTCTTTCCCTCCATTTTCCTGCTGTCTATTTTGGTCAACTGGTGGCCCGTTCCCACAGTGCTGCTGTTCCCATGGTTATCACCGCGGAGATAGCGAATGGGGGTTGGGGCGGTGGTGGTGGGCTTGAGAGAGAGCGGGAGAGACAGGGTTGCTCTGTTCGGAGAGATAGGGGGACTCTGTGGCTGTAGACGAGGCGGGGGTGATGGTGGGGTGTGAATGGAGGGTATGGGGGTCGTGTGTGTATGTGTGTGAGTGCGTGTGATGTGAAGCTCCCATGAGCATCACAGGTGGCCCATGCGGATTTAGCCAATATGGGTGTTAGTTAGATAGATTAATTTTAATGCAGTCTGTTGTAGGTAATGTCATATATTCATAATTGTTAAAATCCGCTCTAAAATGTATGAACAGTATATGAAGGTATTTAGGAACGCAGATACTGACACGGTCTCACTCCCCGCTGTGGGTCAGGGCTATTTCCTGACATCAAGAACTAAGGTGAGGTGCAAAAAGAGGTGGCAAAGGAAGTGGAGGAGAAGGTTAGAAGCTGGGAGCTGGTCTGGACAGGAGGCAGGAGGGAGGGAGGCAGGGGTATGGGGGGGAGTGCGGGGCATAGAAAGAGGGACGGATTCAGTTCCCACACTTCTAATTACTGTGTCACTAGAGATTGAAAGGGGACTGCCCCTGGCCCTAGGGAATTTGCTGGGGCTGGTCGCAGTGAGGGAGCAGCAGTGGAGGGAGGGAAGGGGAGAGAGGAGGGAAGGAAGAGTGGAATTAAAGAGGGTGTATGACACAGGAACTCTCTCCATCGTCCTTTTTCTCTGGGTTTACCTCATTGTGTTTACAGGAGAGGTGAATCCCTTCAACACAAGTCCCCCTCCCCTCCACTGCCCCAATACCCCAACCTCTCACCTCCGACCCACTTCTCCTTAACGCTCCTTTACCCTCCTCCACCTCAGCTCTCTCATTCCCCTCAGTCTTTGTTCGCCGTCATGTACCGCTTCCTTTTAACCCATACCCTCCCTTTTTTTAACCTCCTCCTCTACCTCTCTGCTTCGCTAAAGGCTGTGGTTCTCTCCCGTGTCTCCTGTTGACACGAACAAGGCTCCCAGAGACGCTTTGATATGAGTTTGAACTCACACACACACAGATGTCTTATCCTGCACTATTATTGCCACTTAACCCTGTGACCTTTCCCTCTTTTATTTGTCCTTACCTCACCCTCTCATAGCCCGTCCGCTGTGAGGTGTGTGTGTGTGTGTGTGTGTGTGTGTCCTGATAATATATATGGTGACCCTGAGAGACATAAATGTGCGTCTGCGTAGCACTACAGGCTCCACAAGTGTTCTGTCTTTGATAACAGCTTGAAGCAGTCACGCTGTTACTATCTTGCACAGCATCTTGCTCCATTGTCTTGGGGACCAGTTGGTCTGTCATGGTTCCAGTAAAATCACGTCTTAACACCACTTGCTCTCCTTTGTTCTGAGACTCAGCACCAGCTTGTTGGGTGTGACCAGATTTTCACCAGTCTTCTTAATACACTGAGCCATTTACTGCTCAGACGACGTAATGACTACGTGGAACCTCAGCAAGTGTTCATTTTGACTGAAAGACAAAATACTAAAAATATATATTCAGAAACTGGTTAATTTGTTACTCCTGGAGAACAAGCCTTTTTTACTGGGCAATTGTTTTATCATCAATAATCAACAGCAGCACTTTTATAAATATTTTGATGAGTCTGACAGATGCAGACCCGAAACTAAATAATGTCATATTTATAATAAGGAACTTACTAAATGATGGACATGGACAGTGTGTGAATACACTGATGTGGGATTTCTGTGGTGGTTGTCTGCATATCTGGACCTTGATGTTTCACACGCACTCATTTCACACAGACTTTCATGGTCACAATTATTACATTTTTAAGATGAAACACAAGATGCTTGTGGAAAGTAACTATGTATTTATGAGGTATTTCCATTTTCTGCTATTTCATCATCTTAACTGAGGCGAGTGAGGCCTGCAGTTCTTTCCGGGTCCTTCTGGGACCTCCCGGATGAGTCGTCATCGTGCTAATTCTGGTAGGTCAACCATCCCCGGAAATGGTTCCAGGTTTTCTCCATTTGTGGATAATTGCTCTTTGGTGGTTCGCTGGTCAAGAGCCTTATAAAAGTCTTTTTTGTGGTGATATGTATGTATACATTTACACAAGTTGTCTTTGTGTCGTTTTAAATTGTTGGTTTAAAGTTCTTCATCATTTGAGTGTGACATACTTTCACAACACTGAGTGTGCGTTAAAGATTTGTCACAGAACAATGCAGCAGATCAGGTTGAAGGAAAACTTGGTGACTTACCAAGACTATAAAAATTCTTATTTACTTTCAAGAATCCATAAAGTAGTGCTGGACAGCAAAGAGAAGTGAGGATTGACTATCCAGGTCCAGTGTTGCGGCAATGATCAATAAATCACAAAGGGAACCAAACTTGTAAACATTGTGCAAGTCTTTGCCGCAGCAAGTCTCTCAATTTTCACCATTGTCCCTCTCTGTGGTTTTCTCTTAAATCCCGTGATGACAGTGTGCGGTCGATTGCTATGTCTCTGTTGCTATGGAACTCCCACATCTGGTTTCACAAGCATTCGACTTTCACGCTACCAGACACGCAGGCTGGCATGTGTAATGATTTGCTGCTACGCTGACACCTTACCTGCCGAGAAATCATGTGGGACCCCAAACCCCCCCGTCCCCTCCGCAGAGTTTCAGGAGAGCACGGCCCCCGAGAAGCAGCAGCAGTCAACCACTGTCAATATTTATATTCCTGGATGAATCGCACTGCATTACAATAACATTCTCTGCGTGCCTTCGTGCCTCTACATCAGGAAGACGTGAGAAAAAAGGAAAAGTGAGAGAAGGGGTGAGGAGGGAGGCTGGAGGGTGAAATATGCACCAGCAGTGATAAATGGTGAACACAGGAATCTGCCGGTGGCTCTCCCATGACGGGGCTTTCTGTCTGTGTCTGTGCGTGTGCGCAGATGTAGTTCAGGTTGATGGATTCAGGTCGAGTAGGTGGAATTTCAGTTGGAGTGTGTGGGTGTAGTGACAGTTTAAGAATTGTTGGCGCATGTTGAAGAAAGCTGTAGATTTCATTACAACATTGGGTTGAATGGGTGCAGTGCAGGGCTTGGAGAAAAAGAAATGACGGCACCTTCAGTGTGCAAGCATGAGTAAATGTTGCATAGACAAACTCCACATGCAGTCAAGCAGTTTAAACTCTGCTGAGTAGGTTGTGATAATAATTCAGCTTGCATTTTTGTTTCATTTACAAATCTACAAGCAAGCACTGTGTTGCTGTTTAAATAAATGGAGCAAAGCTACACGGCTCGGTTTGTAGTAGTTTGCATTTTTGCATGTGTGAATGTGATTTGTGGATGATATTTTTAACTCCTATTGAACTTTGGGCCTCTGTTTCATTACAATATAAGAATGATATAAGGTTTTGACTTTGTCAAGTAGCTCACACACTATTTAATGTACAAAATGTGAGAAAATCATTTTGAATCATTTGTAAAAACAGTTATTTTAATAATGAAACAAAGAAAGGGAACTCATTTTGTATGCATTTTCATTTGATACATTACTGAAGGATTACAATTGCAAATCAATTTACTATCAGTCAACTAATTAATTCTTGGACCACTTTGGAGTTGGCTCATATGCCTTTAATGAACCAGCGCCTTGAGTTCTTATCCCTCATGTTAGGATGTGAACTTGTGAAGCTGTCATTTGTGATGACCCAACACTGGCTTTAACTAAATCTACAGCTGGAGGACTTGCTGAAGACTTGAATGTGGCACATTTCCCCTCAAACTGGCAAACTGTTGAGAGTCTGGTTGTTTTAATTTTAACCCTAATGAAAAAAGCAACATATCAATAGATGCTGGTTGGTTGCTTAATCCAGCTTTCTATGTTTCTGAGGTTGCTCAACGAACCTTTTCAGCGCGTTGTTTTCATGAGCTGTTTGGATTAGACCAGCCCCAGTTATCTGGCGTCTGAAGAGGAGGGGAGTACTTGGAGAAAAAGAAAGGGGTTAGAGGTGAGAGACAACCAAAGAGAAGGAGAGAGGGAGACTGAAAGAAACACTAGAAGGGGATAGAGAAGACGTAGGTTCAGCCAGAGAGAGGGAGAGATCGAGGGTGAGGTTGAAGGTTGAGTGGGTAGAAAACACAATGCACCGACTGTGCCAAGCTTAGGGAAAGCATTAGTGTTATTTGTGTGATGACTAGACTGTTATCTGCAAGACTCTAGACTATTATCTTCTTCATTACCCCTTTTAGTGAGCACCGATACAGAGGGACTAAGGGAGCAAAGGAAGGAGAGGGGGGAAAAAAGCTGGATGCTGAAGAAAAGAGGAGAGCGAGAGAATAGTTGTGAAAATGTCCAGAAGTGAAGAACAGATGAAACGACACAAGAGAAAGAAAGGAAAAGAGAAAGAGAAGGGTGGCAGACCAAAGTGATGCATAAATTAAAACTCTGCATGAGTTTTTCTACATATTCTCAATAGAAGCGACAAAAAGTCACGATTCATTTTGCTGCAGTTGAGCTCCTGCAAACCCCACTAGAAAACAGACATACACGTAGATGCTATCTGCACTGCTTCTGTCCATTGGTAGCAAATCAACTTAGCCACAGCGTTGTGTGGTAAGTAATGTAATGCACGTACGTGTATGGAGGCAGGAGGCTTATCCACAATTAAAATCAGCATTTTTAATATAGAATATAATGTTTACAATGAACCCCCCTGTATATCATTATTATATTCTTTTATTTTGTTCGTGCTGCACCAATTCTCCTTTCTTTAAACATATTTTCTGGGTCAGGTGACAGCTGCAGAGACATAATTAGCCTAAAGCTTAACTTATTCACTTAAGTATTCACTTTCATATTGATGTAAAACATTGATTTTTGTTTATTTTAAATTAATATTAAACTTTATTGTCATTGGTCACATTTTGACATGTTGCAACAAAATGAGTTCCTTGTATTGAACCCATATCCTCTTGGGGGTAGGAGTGCACAGCCACAGGGAGGCGCCTGGGGAGCTAGCTCTGAGTATGTTACCCGAGGACACACCTGGTGTGTGGGCTGGGCTTTGATCCTGCCACCTCTCGCATCCTAGTCTGATGCCTTTACCCATTGAACCACCAAGCTGAAAGGGGCTGCAGAACATATTAAAGTTAAAGTAATCTGTTAATACTCCCCTTTTTAAAGAAAAAAATCATTTTTTCTTGGAAAAACATTGATGTTGTCCCCCCCCCCCCTAAATTTTTGAGGATTTAATAGGCAGAACACGAGGCTAAATAAAAGTAGCACATCTGTCTTGGTTTATAAAAATCATGCATATAACTCACCAGCATGCTTCCATGGGAAAAGCAGGTAGGAAGTAGTATGACTTATATAATTTATGTTTCATGCAGGTGAAATGAGTGGGTGCCACATGAGTCAGGGTTGGGTGTGCGAGTGTGAGAGCTGCATGTGTGCTTGTACATCTTTTGCAAGCCCGTGTGGTATGTGCAAGTGCGAATGTGTGTGTGCGTGCGCGGGGTGAGTCAGAAGAAGGTGTGCATGATGTCAAGCCCAGACAGGCTCTGCTTTGGTCCAAGTTCAGGTTGCTGTCAGGTGGCGGTGGTTCATTAACAGAGCTGGTAATTACCTCAGACTGTCGGCTGAGACACTGGCCAGATACCCTCGCAATACTGTGGGAAAGTCCACTCAGTAGGTCACCGCAGTATTTCCTTCATGTTCCTGCTATAGCTGAAAACCACTACTCTACTCTGGTCTAAATAGATCCAGAATGTGTTTTTTAACATGACTAGTAAACGTATTAAGCTTTAGTACAAAATCCTAAATGTAGTCCTTCAGCAAACATATTTTTATCTGTGCTGAGTGAACAGATGCTGTAACTGTTTTAATCAGTTACGAGAAGTGATGATTCAATTAAAACTGTTGACTTTGTGACTCACTGTCACTTTTTTGGTTATGGGTACGAGACTGGAGACTGACGACGGATTTTCAGAGACAATACCGACGCGATTGTAATGATTAGCGTTCGGACGGTGTCAGCTTTTTCTGTCAGGCTCTTCTTCCTTCTCTCAGCAAGAAATATGATGTTATATGAAGTTTGCATCTACCTAGCATGACCTTGGCACTGTGTGGGAAAATGCTTTGGGTCCCTTAGCTCCTCCTTACTCATCATTTCTTTGGCAGTCTGAGACAGTTTTCCGTTAAAGCATACAGTCCTGCTTACAGTGGATCTACAGTACATCATCTTACAGTGACAGTAAAACGACAGGGGAGCAAATATGGGAGAACATCCTCGACATGGGAGGTTGCATTAAAACAACCAATCTCTGGTTTTGTATGTTTTCTTGTCTTTTCTTAGAATAAATACTGTATTTTTACAGAAATATTTATACGCTGTATTTATGTTTAAGACCGCAGGGATCTTGAACAGTGAAATTAAGTATTTTTAACCTATATTTAAAATTTACAGACAATGAAAATAACATTTTCAAAGGGGAACGATGGCGCAGTTCTTGATCTACCCCCGCTCTTCTTTCCAATTCCCATGCTGCCCTCTTACCTGCCTTACCACAATTTGAATCAAATCACCAGTGCCCAATTGGCTGCTCCAACCACGTGACCTACATCGCCCCTCAGAGCACTGCCTTTTGAGATTGGTTTGGGAGATTTTCCCATGGGAGCTGCTTCCAGAACTATTGCAGTGTGTGTTTGAACATTTTAGGGGAAAAACCCCCCTCCCCCCTCCCTCCTACCTCCTCTCCACTATCCCCCTTTCTATCTTTTTTCCACCACCTCACATCCTTTGAAACACAGTATCACACTTTAGATAGCCTTTGTTGTCACGGCAAGGAGCATTCTTTCTCTAGCACGGCCACACGGAGTGTGAGAATGCAGGAGGTTCCCTGAAAAGCACAGAAAGAACAAAGGCCAGACAGAGTTAGAAAATGCAGCCATGTAGCAGCTACCTAATTCTTTGAGGACATAAATCTGAATGAAACTAATGTTATTTATGTTGATGTTCACTTGACTCCTCAACTGAAAGATTTCCTTGACGCTTAAGCTGATTCTGATTCTGTCGCCTGTTAAATTGAAAGAAACTATTCAGAAAAAGCAGAAGTTTACAACACAATAACATCTTCGTGGGAGCAGACTGCAGTCATCAGTTACATAAAAACTGCAGAGCAGCCTGCACAGACTGTGGCGACGGGAGTTGCATGCTGTGCTTCTCCATGACGAACACGATATTTCCCCTGTGCAAACAAGCCAAATTTGAAATCATTTTCTGTGTCGCTTCACGTGCAGGACCTGCAGAAAAGTGCTTCTCATGCTGTCTGTAACAACTGCGTGCCAAAAGAAACTCGTATGCAAGTGGTGCTGTGGAAAAGCTAAGTCTTCATGGCCTTCACCAAGCCAGACAGAAAAAGAAATGTCACCAGAATCATCCGGTCCAGCCCAGTTTCCACTCTTAGATAAAGGCACAGGGCTACCATCTGTCTTTATTCAAATATAAGTTGCTTTATACTTTATACGTTCATTTTCATATGAAGTCTGTTCTGTAACTGTGACATGTCACATGTAGTGATTTCTAAATGCATGCAGGTTTACCTCCCAAATCATTTCTACATCTTTGCTTTTTAACTTGGGGTTAATTGTATTAATGATGTTTGGGTTAGAATTATTTCGTTCTGGCTTGCGTGTGTGTGAGACGGTGTGCGTGTGTGCCTGCCCGTCCACGGCTTATCCTTCAGAGTTCTGAGCAGGTTCTGGCTTGCTCAACTCTGGGAAACTTTGAGCTGAGCAAATAGCTGGGTCTGTTTTCCTGGCTGCCGCCGCGCTTGTATGTGTGAGCCATGTGTATGTGCTGTGAGCATTTGTATGCATGCGGTTTATGTGGACTGCAGGGAAGTTGTGTGTGTGAATTTTTGTGGATACATGTGAGCGTGTTTATGTGTGTGTTTAATGCAGAGTACAAAGAGGGGAATACAGAATGTGCTGAATGAGAGATGGGATTCTTCCCACAGACTTAAGACAGGAGGTGACACCTCTGCTATTCCCACACCTTTACTGTCTAGCTGCTTTCTCCCGTCCTGACCTCAGCCATCGCGGAGGCAAACACAGAGCTGCGTGTGCGCACAGGGGAGAGCACAAGCAGAGCTTTTGTGATGGATGGGTGTAATTGTAACAGCTTCGCAGTCTTCATTAAACTTTTTTGGGGGGCAAAGAGAGACACACTAACCCTCTGTGAGCGAGACAAGGATCTTGGTTTGATTTACAGCACATCTCTAAGTGGAATGCCGTTTGCTGGGTGGAGCTCAGGTGTGTTGACAAGCCTTTTAGCACCAACTCGCTGTCAGGATGGCGTACAGACGAGTGTGTGTGTGTGCACGTTAGGGGCCGGCAAACAAGAGGTCACTAATGTCCTACCAGGGAGGCATTTACCGCGGAGAACGACAGGACAGCATGGACGTGTGAATGCAACTGAAGTGTAAACTCCGTGTCTGCTCTCACACACTTTCTGTAACACTCGGGCCCTTTCACACCAAAGCAACAACCTGGGAAAAATGTGGTTTGCCGTCAGTGTCGAGGGGTCAACACAAGTTATCAGGCTCTGCAGCCTTGGTTTAAACCTGACTTCAGCACAGAATGCAGGAGCTACAGCTCATGCATTAAAGTACTACAGCTGTCCCAATAATTAGCTACAGTCACACATTATGGAAGAAAATCCCCTGAAGACCAACGGGAAAACGGCGTGTTTCCTTCCAGGGGCTTCTGATGAGTGAGGTAAAATCATCCTTTTATGTCAGCAGCTGATGTCATTTTGATGTTTGTCCAGGCATGCAACAGCGATCAGTATGTGGCGGTGCCCAGAGAGGACATGATCAGGATGCTCAAGCAGAAAGGTCAGTCAGACACCTCTGCCTATATCATGACCAGATGTGATGTATCCACATGTGTGTAGTTGTAACTTTTTGTGTTTTACCTGTAGGGTTTCTGCAGGACCAGGACAACACACAAGACTGGCGTCATTCATTGGAAGAAGAGAAGCTCAGTGACGTCCCGACCTCCAGCAAAAGCCCTGAACTCCCCAGGTATGCCCTTCAGTGTCGCTGGGCCCCTCTTTCAGGGCTAGATCCCGACACCCTGACCTTCTCTGGGGGCGCGCCCATACAGCTCAACACTGTCCCCCCTGCCCTCCTTCCGCGGATACCGCTCTTCTATGTCTGCACCAGATGTGGCAAGGTGTTCTGGGAAGGCTCTCACTTCGGCCGCGTCCTCTCCATGTTTCAGGAGGTTTTACATGTAACGGACGAAAGCGCGGAATCACCTGCGGGGCACAGTGCCGATTCGTTTAAAGCCCACAAAGTTTAATAACAAATTATTCAGATGTGCTGACATCCAGTTGAAATTCCTCATCCATAATGATGTTCTATTTTCCCATCTTCTAATTGGCGGGATAAAGCCTGTTGTGTTTTTTTCTGGGTTTCATCGAACCAAAGACAGATCATCCTGTTTATTAATGATTGTATTTATAGATATGTCATTAGATATGGTGCCATAACATGCTATGATTTAGTAAATATACTTATGTTGAGTTCGTACCGTTCAACATGTTACATCTACCTGTTTTATTTTTTTAAAACTGGCCCTTCTGATTTTTAATTTTTCAGCTCAAAGCTGAGTATGTGTTAATAAAACATTTCTCTTATTAATGTGTGAAACTTTAATCACTGTTTATATGTTTCTCTTTTTTTTTATGTTGCATAATTCACAGAGCACATGGTGAATATGAGCACGGGAGGGAATCAGAGACTACATTTACTTTGCAGAAGCGGCTCAGCAGTTTAGATTTGTGAGTTAAACATTTGAGTTGAATCTGTGCGTGTGGCAGCCGCACACTAAGCTGGTTACATGCAACTTTCAAACCAGAAAAAGAAAACTGGAGAGAGAGTTAAGGCCGGCAGTCAGCAATGTGCCCGCTGATATATGTCAGGTGTAACAGGACAGCGTGGGGGTTTCCTGCCCCCAAGGCTCGGGGGCAGACGGGTCACAGAGTAACCCAACACATCCACCACCTGAAAACGCTCCTCTCGTCCGGTCAGCCAGAAACACGCTGTGGAAAAAATGGGCTTGTTCAAAAGCTTTTTACGAGCCCTGCTGTGGAAAAAAGGTTTTCTGACCAGAAGTCTGAGTGAAAAATCAGTTGAAGCTCATAAAATCTAAGAGACCATCTTAACTGTAGCCAGATGTCTTACCTGTAATCACTTCCTATAAAGAAACAGTGTTATCACAGCGGCTGCAGTAGCAAGTCGAGAGATTTGACTCTTAAGGTGATTCAGTGAAGCTGAACAATGAAAACATTTCCTCCAAATTATTCTTGGTGCCTCTATGAAACATCTCGTGGCAAACGGTTAAAGAAGAAGCATGACACCGAAGCAGCAGGTGTGATGTGTGTAATGTGCGTGAGCCGCAGCACTTGGCTCACTAACTTCCCAAGCTGTCGGTATGCTGGGAACATGTTCAATCACAGATATAAAGGTTCATTTGGCGTTGTAGCCTGTTTGGAAGATGATTAAAAACCAAAGCATTTTCACATGTTTGAGCAGGATGCGAGGGACCTCTTCATGCCAGTCGAGTAAAGCCTCTATTATCGCCTCTGTGAGGGTGAGACAAAAGTACATGAAGGGTTTTGTTGAAGCAGGTAAAGTGACATTATAATGTAGTTATCTGTCAGGACGTAAGTGTTGCCTGAGGCGAGCTGACGCGCTTCAGGTCTGAATCTGCTGCTTCTCTGTCCCACAGGAACAGGAATCTGGTGATGCAGACTCTGCATTCGTTTTCTCAGACTGGGATATGACACATTTCTCAAAAAACACCTGAAAGGGCTGATATTTATATTACCACCAGGAGAGGAAACCTTTTCCTCCACTGGTTATTGCTCAGGGTCAGGGAGACATGTCCAGCTGTATTAAATGATCATGAATTCGACTTTGAGGTGTAGACCGTTTTGGAGGTGAACATGAGCTGTCTGTCCCTGCAGGTGATCCTACAGAAGAGGAGCTCTGTGTTTACCTCTAATGGATCATGCTTCGCTTTTCAAACATCCAGGAATGCAGAGAGAAAAAAAAACTTGGCATCTCGCCACGCGTTTTTAAAGCAGACTGTGCAATGACTACAGTAACCCTGAATGATTTTTCATTGCCATGAATGAAGTCCACGCCGAGTCCTGTCCCGTCCTGGTCCGGGTGGTCGCAGCCCCTGTCCCTGTCCCTGTCCCTGTCTCTGTGCAGAGTGCGGAGCTTATACTGCTGCAGCTCCGTGTTATTTGATCCTTGCTCTTTCTTCGCTGGGAAGAAAAGCTCGCCTCTTTCCCACGCTCTGAGGACACGTGGTGCCCGGAA
>JAUMHF010000014.1:10921121-10936278 GCA_032359275.1 Microctenopoma steveboyesi | reverse complement strand
TTTGATCCTTGCTCTTTCTTCGCTGGGAAGAAAAGCTCGCCTCTTTCCCACGCTCTGAGGACACGTGGTGCCCGGAATGAATTGGATTCAGAAGCCCCTCCCTCCTGGTAAACGCCACCTCTCTCTCTCTCTCTCTCGGTCGCTCTCTCTCTCGTGCTTTTTGGCATACATGTAAAATAACATTGCCAAGTCGTCATGATAACACAATCAGCATTTTTGCTTGACTGTTTTACATTTATTCTCCCTCTTCCATCCCAGAAACACTCTCCTGCTCTGCGACATGCGTGTTTACCCATCCCGGGCCCAGGGCTGGCTGGGAGGCTCCTGCAGCCATGTCTGGCCCCGGCAGCCTGCATGCACGACTCTGGGTTATTTCACTGTCGTCCAAAGAAATCAACACACTGCAATCGAGCCAGAATAGACTTGAACTATCTCTGTGCGACCACTTTCCATTCTGCAGTTTGAGGAGAGTTTGCGCAACCTCTGTGCTTTGGTGACGCTCTGCTTGAACATGAGCGCAGCCTCAACCATCGTATCTGATCTTGCGTCGTTCTCAGACTCAGGAGTAAAGCGGTGGAGGTGCGGTGGGGGGGGGGTTAGAGAGGGGAGAGCAAATGCCACGGAGTTTGGGGGAGAGACTCCTCCAATCGTCAAAACTTTTGGCTCCTGCGGTCTGTGCAAATGTTTTCCAAGTGTGCAGACGCACTGCAGCCAAAGCGCTGATAGCGGACAGATGTTCCCGATTTTCCAGAAGATGTTCTGAGCTTTTCAATGGACTCGAGACAAAAAAACTATGATTCAAAACGCGCGCTGCTCCCAGGAAACACTATTATGTCAAAAAGTAACCTGTGGAAATCTGCTGTCAGTTTTCCTGGGAGTTTGTACTCCAAACCTCGGTACGCCCCCGAAGTACCTACTGTACCATACCGTGTAAAGAGTGAGAAACACAAGTGGAGCTAAAAAGGTATTATTCACCACATGTCTATGAATGAGTCAGAACCGCAGCCTTTGTTTTGCAGCTGTGAGACACTTGCTGAGGAGCAAAGGAAAAAACAGGCAGCGCACGAACCCGCCGTCACCTGCAGACGCACCTAAAAAGACTCAAAACACCACGCACCGCCCTTTATTCTCACGTGAACTCAACATCCGTCTACACTGTACATGTGTGTCCACCTATTATGTACAACCTGACATCCAAATGTGCACCCAGAAGCACGCGTTTGGTTGGTGTGATGAGAAGTACGGGTGATCAGAAGTCATTTCTTTTCTATACGTCATTGTTTTTATGACGTGCTGTGTGGTTTGGCTTTGTTTAGTTAGTTTATGTGGTAACATCAATGTTTTATTTTATGGTTATACCTGCAGCTCAACAAAACCATCTCACAGCCGCGTTTATGTTCAGGTTCCAAACAAATCACCGGGTGAAGGTGAGAACGCGCCTCAAACCAGACTCTACGGTGTTATTTTATTAAGTCAAGTAGGCTGTGACCTTCATGTGTGGGATATTTGTTGCCTGCCCCACACCGACGCACATGCACAGTCACACAGTCATGCAGACAGATGCAGCCGCAGACGTGCGCCAAATGTACAGTTGCGAGTGTGGGAAAAAGAGGACAGTATGAAAGCCGCCAAACCATCAGAGCAGAGCGCGGTTTATAAAGTGTTACACAGATGACATGAAGCAGGGCTCGACAAACGGAGCAAACGGCTCCGGGGTGGCTGAGATGTAGGTACCTGGTTCCCACATCTCTCTCTCTCTCCCCTGCTATCTGTCCATCTCTGTCACGTTCACACGCACTCGCTCTGTAAAACTCAGTTTCTGTATATTAGTATCTTTCAGTACTATCGCCGCCTTTTCTCTCTCTCTCTCTCTCGCACACACACACACACACACACACACACACACGCAGGCGCCCAGTTCCCACGGTGGCGGGGGCAGCTGAGCGGCGTGTCAATCTACGCGCAGCGTCACCTCTTTTCACTTGCAAAAAGGAAGTAGCGGAGGGCTTTTGTTATTTCAAGTCCCACAGTCTAGTCATTTAAAAACAACTGGAATATATCCGCAGTTTATAATTTAAACAGCCAGCCATAATCTCCTCCTCCGAGGTGTTTTTGAATGGAGCGTGTTTTTTATTCTAACCCTTTGGTTGAGAGACTTTTGCTGAGCAGACATCACGCACTGACTCTGTGGCTTTAGAGGTGATGCTGTGAGAAGATACGCCTGTTGAAATGCCTCTCTGAGCACCCAACCATAGAAACATGTTTTTCTTTAATACACGGAGAATTCAACACCTTTTGGAGCGATCCATAATTTAATAGCTGTGCACAGATGCCCTAAGAAGTCATTCTGTGTGTGAATGTGAGGAACACACTGACTAGTTGGACTTTCTCCGTTTTCCTGATCGACCTGTTGTAAAGTCACAACATTTTTTATTTGATGTATTTGAAAACAACATTTGTCGGATAAAGCTTCTGTTTGATTTTTTGAAGCTCTTCATTATTTACACCCCTGTCAAGGAGACTTGATTGACTTTTTGTCTCTAGTTCCTGTTGGTGACAGTCCAGCGGACGCGCCTCCACAACGTGCCCGCCTCCACAGCAGCTCGCAGCTCCGACTGCGCCACGCCGCTGGCTGAGAATCCGCTTCCTGGGGTCGGCGGGAGGAGGTCGGCTATATCGAGCTCACCGTAATATTGCTGCGGGCAACTTGTTTAATATTTCGGCAACAACTTCTGCTCACCCCCTTTGGAAGACCACGCCTCCCTGTAGATTCACAGGCCCCTGGTCCCTCCTCCTAACCGAGCCGGCAGCCTATAACCTCCCCGGGTTTCCGCCCATTCCTTCACAGTTGATTCTTTGGGAAGGTATTGTCATGCAAATAGAGGACGAGTAAAATATTCCCTCAGAGCGCGGCGCAGGGCAGAAACTCGCACGGACTGCACGGAGGACACAGACCGAACCACACGGTGGATTTCTATCGTTTTCCTCGCTACGGACCCGTCCATTTGTCAAAGGTAAGTCACAAATGTGCCGCGGATTCCACTTGCACACACGTTTAGAGGCAAAAGCCCAGACGCGTATCCGTGCGTAAACGTGCGCGCACGGTGTTCTTCTCTCTGTGGAGGAATATAGGGTCTGTTGGTGAGAAATCGGAATTCATTCGGACTTCTCTTGTCTTTTTTTGTCTTTCCCAGACGCCCCGGGCACATGAGCAGCGGCATATAGTCAGGAAACAGACCGGGCAGCACCAGGGAAACCTTTGGGGACCCAGCACACGAGGAGTCTGCACCGTGGAGATTGTGGTCTTGCAATTTCCCCGAGTGAAGTCGGAGGCGTCCCTCTTCTCCATCCCCTACTCCAGGCTACCTGCTGCTACGTAGAGAGACCCCTGGATCGCTCGAGAGTCCTTTTTTATGTTTTAGGGATTTTAGGATCTCTTAAATATAAACTTTTTTGCACACCAAGTGTGTTATTTCCTCTCATGTCCTTTTTGGGATATACATAATCCATCTGTTAATATTTGAAGGTGCCATCGCTGGTTATAATCCAGTGTAAGTGTGGCCCCAGACCAGAGACGCTCAGCAGGGAGAAAACGATTACTATCAGCTTTAGAGTCCAGGCAGGATTACTGGTTTCCCAGCCTCCAGCGAGCTGCAACCATGAGCCAGGCGGATGTGTCGACCTGCTCCGCACCGCAGAGGGTTTTTCAGGAGGCGGTGAAGAAGGGCAACACCAAGGAGCTGCACTCGTTGCTGCAGAATATGACAAACTGCGAGTTCAACGTCAACTCGTTCGGGCCGGAAGGACAGACGGCTCTCCACCAGTCCGTCATTGACGGGAACTTGGAGCTGGTAAAACTGCTGGTGAAGTTTGGCGCAGACATTCGGCTGGCCAACAGGGAAGGGTGGAGCGCTTTACACATCGCTGCCTTTGGGGGCCACCAAGACATTGTGCTATACCTCATCACCAAGGCCAAGTACTCCTCTGGCGCCCGGTGATCTGTCTCTGCTGTCAGGTAAAATTAGAGAATACATTTACAGAACAACTGCAACAAACGGAAAATAAAACTGCAACACACGGGAAAGCCAGCAAAAAAAACAAACAAAAAACAAACTGCCACTATCTACATAAGCCTAATGGTGCCAAATGATATAAAAGGAAATACAGAATAGGCCTGCACGATAATCCTCCCTCTGTGTAAACCAAACCGGGTCCTCTCTGCACTCCTGAGTGAAGCACAGCATGGCTCACACACAGACTCTTGAACAAAAGAAACGCCTTTTCGGTGAGTTTGTTGGTACTAAAGCTTTCCTCTTGAATGTGTATACTAGGTGGCGTCGCCCACTAGAAAAGAAGCCGGAGTCTTTGCATCTCGTGTGTGTGTGTGTGTGTTTTGGACTCTGGAGTGCAGATGGACAAGTTTTTTTTCTACTCCCATGTTCAGTTGTTTTATTTGTAGGGGGCTCAGATTTGACCTGTTGCTTCCTCATTGTTCACTTGTGGAAAAAAAGAACCCTTTTAAGTTATTTTCTATGAACCATGGCACTTGATGCTATATGACTGCATGCTGGAATATCTGAAAGGGAAGGCACGTGAACAAGAGAAGAAGGGTTGCCCTCTGTCGGCTACCAGAGGTCTGTTTCCTTTGATCCATAAATCCACTGATTGGCTTTTCTACTCAAAGAGCGGCATTATGGCTCCCCAACATGCTTTCCACACGTGTCATCACTATGTAACAACCATTGACTCCATCAATGTTGTGAAGTACTGTACACCATAGCTTTACTTTATTTCTGTCTTATCCGTTTTTTGATTTTAAGGGAAAAAAAGAGACAGTCGCTGAATTCACTCTACCTACTGCGAGCAGATCTTGCCATGCATGCTGGTGTCCAACTTTTTCAGGCCAGTGCGACCACTTTGCCAGTGGTCATTGTGTTACTAAGAAAAAACGCTGCTTTCGCTTTGTATCAAAAAAAAAGTCGCATTTGGAATTCACTTTATAATCTCCTTTCAGTATTTTATTAACATCCTAGTCATCACTGTGAAAGCAGGCTGGGCTTTTGTTATTTATGAAGGTACATTGAGAAGATGCATTTTAAATATGTTGTGGTTCTTCTTTAAGAAAAAACAAATGTTTAGGGTGACTCTAGCTGCTTCAGAACTCTTAGTAGAAAGTGTCCCGTGTGGAGGTAGACCCGCCTCTCCCCCACCTACACACCCATCCACCCACAACCCCCCCGTAAAAGCCAGTTGACCCTCAAGAGGACTTTCTCCCCCTCCCTTTAAAAAGGACTTTGTTTGGTTGCCTTTTGCCAGCTACCTCGACTATAAAGTATTCTCAAGTTGTTCAGCTCTCTCGCCACTCAGCCACGTTGTTTTGGAGTCTGAAGAGATTCACAGTTTGTCCGAGCATCCTCACGCCAGTATGTCGTGTGTGTGTGTGTTTGTGTGTTTCATTTCAGTGTAGCCTAACATGACATGTTGACTTCAGTAGTGCAGAAGATGCAGGGACAGTGTTATTTTACACTAAACCAAACCAGCTCTGACATGCAAAGCATCATTTTTGCCTTCCTGCATAGGAGTCTGTGCTTCTCTCTCTCTCTCTCTCTTTTACACACCTATTGTTTTCCCTATAAACCTCCACTCTGCTCTCTGTGTCTCTTTTCGTCAGCCTGTATGATCGTTTTTGTTTTTTCTATTTTTTTCGGTCATACACAAATGGAATTGTATCGCATGACTTATAAAAGCAGGGAGTTTTATTGCACAAAATGCAGAGCCTTGAGCGCCCCCAGTGGTCGCGCTGGATAACTGCAGGAGCCAAGGCTTTGGATTAGTTACTACTACTGAGCAGGACCCTAATACTGTTGGACGATGAAGACACATGACTATTGCAAAGGAAAAAAAAATAATTTGGTTCCATAAACCTGCCTGCTGCATTTTAAAAGTCATGGCACCCTAACATTTGTATCAATGCTGCTTGTGTGTTTCTTTTTTTTTGTTTATGTTGATGTTGTTATTTTTGAAAGCCTACTGCTCAAATGGCCAACAGTTTAAAATCTCCACGGCAGCACTGGGTCGCCTCATGACAAGCTGTTGTGAGTGTGTGTTTTTTGTAACTGGTGTGTGTGTGTGTGTGTGTGTGTGTGCGTGTGTGCGCGCTTCTCGTGTGGCCCGGTGCTGTTGTGTTAAACAGTCATCCACCAGGACAACCTCCCATTATAAATCTGAATCAACCACAAGTAACTGAAACTATAGATCTGCTGCATCAAGATATAAGATTGATATCAGGCAACAAATGAAATATGCATCGCTTGTCGTAAACTTGATGTTTTTCTTTTCTTTTTTTGAATATTGCACTGATGACTGTTGTTGAAAAGTTGGCCTTTGTGTGTCAACAGTTAAATTTTTCTGAATAGAAAAAAACAAACACAACAAAATACTATTGTATAGATATATGCTCCAGGTGATAATGTCCTAATGTGTGTGTTACTTTGTGGAAAAAACATGATGTTTTCTCCACAAAGATGCGTGTATCTCTGTGATTGGGTGTATGTATATATACATATGGATATATATATCAGCTCTGATGATGATATCTTGGGGCACTTTCTTTTCTGAAGTGCTGTCTTCCTGATTTTTTAAAGGGGAATAATACACTTGATGGTAAGATCATTGTAACATGATTAAAAATTGCACGGTTGTGTGGTTGTTTGGCTTACCAGGGTCATAACATTTATGACGTAAGGAGCCAGCTGCCGGCTTAGTGTACATGAGTGAGATGTTTTTTGTTTGTTTGTTTTTTTTTTTAAGAAAAAAGTGCTGACTTCTTTGGACCAAGTTATGTTTCTGGTCTTGCTTCATTTCAAGCAAGAGGAAACAGCTGAATTTTCATGAGTGATGCAGATGTTCCATTGTGTTTGATTTATTTTTCGTTTGTATACTTTTGTTTTTTTGAACGTTTGTAACACTGTGATGATGACGTGATGTCATGTGGAGATGAGTGCTGTATTATTTTTGTACGTTTGTGTACAAGCCAGTAAAGAAATCATTAAACTCAAATGTTCTGCGTATGCATACATTTCTTCCTGATATCCCACATTTTCTCTTGCTCAGCCTCCTCCCACCCTCCCTCCCTCCTGAATTTTTCATAGAAAAGGTTGGTTTGGGACCCCCCTTCCCCTCCTTTTGTCATTCATCTGGCCTCATCCTTTCACTGCTGGGATAAAAGAGCCCAGTGCATTGTGGGTAGGCTCAGTTTAAAGAAGGGTCCCCTCCCCTGTGTGTGTTGTGGAAGAGCTGGTTTTATGTTACCCCCACACACACTCAGAAAAACCTTCCAACACACACTCTTCTCTTGTGCTCTCTTTCTAATGGTTAAGGCTGAAGCTCAGCAGTACAATTCAGCGCTCTGCTATCACCCTGCTTGTGCCTCTCGTCTTTTGCTTTTGCATATCCTCGTATATATGTCTTATTTATTTCCTTATTTACGCTCTTCTCACTTAACAATTTCTTCTGGGCTGAAATATTTCGACTCTGAAACAGATTCACCAGATCTCAGTCCGCCTTAAAGCTGTTGTTGTTGTGTGTATATTTGTGATTCTTGTGAAATATGTACTTTAAAGAGCCCTGTGAAAGTGCGTGACATGGCCCCAAAAATGTCTGGTTGAACGGTGAAACCACTCTCACTTCATTCTGTCGAAAAAAAGGCGGCAAACTCGCTCATTTGCAGCCTAAATGTTAGAAAATGCAGTGTTCGCGTTTTTTCAGTCTATAACAAAAACATGCCCTTTACGCTATACGTGGAGCAATTCTCTCTGCTGCGAAGTTGAGCTTTCTACCTCATTGTACTTGTTGCACTGTTAAAACAAGCACGAGACGTTTTAAGGAACACACCTGTTTGTTTTAAATCAGACCATCGATTGAGTCATGTTCTCCTCGTTTCATAGAAATGCTGAGTTGCAACTGATATTGCACGGCTGTGGGAGGGTCATGGGAAAAGCGACACCACAATACGTCTTTCCACATGTCAGACCTGTTCGTGTTGCAACATTTACTGGGTGTCGGCCTGCAGCTAACTGCAAACGTTTGAGCAAAGCGAATTGCGAATGTGATGGAAATAGCTAAATGGCTGCGGTTTGAGCGTTTTGCTGTGAAATTAAGGACAAGTGAAGGTCTGTGCTATTGTTAGGGCAAGTGTTAAATTTACTGTCTGAACCGCAGCCGAGCCATCGATGACCTCAGCTTCAATGTTCTCCACTGACCACATCAAGTGCACTGACCTGGTGCACGTCTTTCTCAGAAACGAACCCAACACAGGAAAGTTCGCTCCTCAAACTCCAGCCCCTCTGTGTTTTGGTATCGTGGCAGGCTGAACAGGCTATCTGGCTTGCTGCTTGCTTGTCCTTTCCTCTCTCTCTTTCTCTCTCTCTCTCCCTCCCCGTCTCTCACTTCTGCAGGATGTTTTTGTTGAGCTGGGTTCCCATTGTTCACACACTGAGTTGGCTGGCCTCCCAGGGTTGCGGCTGGCTGCTAGGCCCCCTAATAGGTTCTTCATGTGCCTTGGCTTTCCTTGCTTGTCTTGATCTGGCCTTTCCGTGGTTCGGCTGCTTTAGAAAGCCAGACAGGACGAGGCATCGAGATGTCAGTGAGGAAAATCAGATGAAAAATTTTTTGGGGAATTGTATAAAGTCCAGAAAACAGCATCAAAACCACTGCATGAAAAAGTGAACATTACCTGTTGGCAAATCTAACTCTTTACAAAAGTGGTCATGTGCAGGCGATACCGTACAGTCTGTTGTCTGTTTGTGTATTTCACAGATAAACCTAAATAATGCTGGTGAGCTTGTTTTAAAGCAGCCACAATTAAGTGCATCTGTGTTATTATCGCAAGTCTCTGTTCAAAAGGCCATTGTTCAGTGGCTCATAAAATATTCATATCCGTGCTTACACCCCTCATTTGAAGGGTTACACTTGATCTGTGAGACGCCTGCTCAACTGAATGTCTTGTGATATCTATAAAACGCTATTTAATTGGTTTTGCAACACTACATTCCTCATTTTATAACAGCCCCTGTTCAGTTTGTGTGCAAAGATATGAGCTTTGATTGTGAGATTCTCTGTGTAACTTCCTCAAAGTGCCCCAGTATTGACATGATTGCTGTCTGATTGAGTAATAAGGCACAAACGGCTTATTTGAATGAGATCAGTTTTATATTTAGGATGAGAGAACAATATGAGGGGACTTTTAGCAACATGAAAAAAGTGAAGTAATTACATATCCACATAAAGAGGAACTTGAAAAACATTTAACAGTCATCGCTGTATCTTGAATTAAGCCTCACAACATGTTTTCATGATGTTTCTTGTTACCCTTCACATGACACCTGCTGCTGAAGTGACCTCAGGTTGGTATGCTGAAACCCATGAGATTATGTAGAGTAGCGGAATTAAATAAAGTCAGACTTTATCCCTTTGCAATCTTTGTACGTACCATTGAGCTTTCCTGGCACAGAGTCAGCTTCGAGAGTCAGTGGCTTTACTCTTCTCTGGACTGTGTGGGTGTATTTGAGGTATACTGGGCTGACATCACCTTTACACATGATAAGAATGAGCTGTGATACTGTGCGACATGTCATTCTTAGCAGTTTGTCATTCTCCACCCAACTTCCACCTGACTACATGTCTAATCAGCCAGAGTAATGGAAAATACCTGGGTGGCTGTGCAGGGTTTATGGATCAAACTATCCGTCCCGGCATGTTGAACTTGAAGGAAATTTCCCACCTGCTGCCTGAGAGCTTGATCACAGAGAAGTCGTCAGACGTTCAGGTGGAATCTGTCAGACGTTGATGAATGTTGGTATTTAAGATCAAAGGAAACTGTGAAGCAACTCTTTCACATTTTCCCGCCATGAAGTGGAAGTGATGAACTAGTTAGATAAAGGTGCTTGTGGAGTTGTTTTTGTCAACCTCACAAAGTCCAAAATCCACTCTTCTCTTAGCTCTGTTTTGGTCTCCACCAACCTCCGTGTTGCTCCGTGCTTTGCTATGTCGATCGCATCCAGGTGAAGTTACCTGTTAATGTAAAGCTACTGATTATACTTTAGGTAAACAAACATACTTACACAATACAATGCTACTACATGTTTTATTGTTATTGAAGTAATCTCTGTGAATTAATATGTAAAGTAATTCATTTCAGCTGCATCTAACTCATATACAGGAGCCTAATAACTACTTCAACATCTTGTTTGTTGTTGTCTTGGCAAAAACATCTCTTCTTGGTGTCCATAGTCATATATCCCACAGTGCTCAGCACATTTACTGGGAAATCCTTTTTTCAGCATGTTGCTAACTTTTCTGGAGGAACTTCATCTCATGGAATGAACGTGATCTAAACCACAGAAGCAGCTGCAGTGAAACAGCACAGAGTCAGTGGTGCTGGTGAATGACAGCGAGCTTTAAATCCTGCTGATACTGCACTTTCTACCTGAAAATAAAAACATGTCTGTCGCTACACACGACCAGTGAACACCCTCCTCCCCAAAGTCCGCCTGCGATTAGGGAGGGGAGTAAAAGACATAAAGCGAGAGAGAGAGACAGGTGGTCGGGCCGGTCTTTTCCTTGCCCTCCGCTCCTTTTTGAACTTTTCTTTTCATTCTTCCAGTTCATTCTGTGCTTCTTTCCATAGCACTAGTGACAAGGCGCTCCATTCACAGCCTCATTCTTCCACCCTTCCCTCCTCCCTCCATTTCCCTCACACACACCCCGGTCCTGTCCCCTCCCTCCTGGCTCTTTTGTCTAGTTTGCGGGGGCCTGCTTTAGCTGCTATTCACCAGCCAGACGGACCGCCATTGACTGGACCTCCCCTATCCATCCTCCCCCCTAACATCCCTCCCTCTACAAAACACCCTTACACACACATATGCACACGGCAACCTGGCCATTCCCCACCCTACGCCCTGTATCAGGCAGCTGCTATGCTAATAGGGAGGAAGGGATGGATGGAGGGATGAGGAGGAGGGACAGAGAGGCCATCCTATAGTAAAGGGACAGAGGGAGGGAGAGCAGGGAGAGTGACCCTGCTCCTGCATCTCCATAGCCATGCCAGAGCAGCAGCAGAACTCCTGGTACACAAAGGGGGTCCCCCAGCCCTCCTTCTCCCCCCTCCTTCCACCCCTCTGTTCCCCTCTTTCTCATTCAAATCCATTTTATACCCCAGTGGTAAAGGGAGCTGTAAGTGCAGTATGTAAAGTAACCTTACTCCTGCCCCGCGGGCGTAACCATTCAGGGCTCAAAACACAGAGAACAGCCTGTGTGTGTGTGGTGTGTGTGTGTGTCCATTCCCCTGCTTTGTTCAGGACTGCAGCCCATACCTACACACACACACACACACGCTCGCAACTGACACCTGGCCTTGAGTCGAGTTGCATCTCCATTCGTTGTTGAATAGCGTCAGACACATTAGACACGAGCTTCACACACAAAAACACACAAATTAAATACATTTACACTATTTCACTAAAGCTAGCATTGCAAGATAATATGGTCTATGATGAGTTTAGAGCCTGCAATTTGAATTCTAACATTTTTAGGTTGACAGCTTATAATTATTTTTTATTGTCAATTAATCTACATATGCTTTAATATAATAAATACAAATACATTTGTTCCTTTGGTAAACATGGATTTTAGAGCCTGCAGCTCTAAATGTGATGTTTTTAACATTTTGTGCAATACTTTTTGAATGAGTTAATGCCAAATGTACCACTTATGTTCCTAAGTGGACTCACTGTAAACAGGCCTGCGCAGTCGTTGTGTTTCGCAACGATGAATAAATCTATAAACTCCCATTACCAATGTCATCACCAGGAAAATGGTCCCACACATGGGAAGGGCATGTCTGCAAAGTGCTTTCTACTGGAAAGTAATCAATAGTGGCTTGAACTAAAAGTTCGGCTTAATGTGCCAATGGCTGTGTGTCGGCATGTTTGTGTCAACAGTCTTTTTTCTGGTAGCATGTGTACACATCTCTTCTGGTGTCTTTGAGGGAGGGGGTTGGCAGCTTTTGGCAGGAAGGAATGTGTCTTTCTCTCTGTCCCTCCTGTTCTGTTTTTTACCCCTGTGCAGTGTGACCCTGTGCCCCATTGGGGAGGCACGTCCCATTTGACATCTGCCTGTTTGCAAGGGGAGGGAGGGGAGATACTACGGCTGGGGTGCCCATATGGAGCTCCAAGCCCCCCACTCACCCAATCAACCAGACCCAGTCTTACACACACACACACACACACACACACACAGATCCAGCACCATATCTCCTGCTGCCTGCACCCTTTGTTCATCTGAGTGTGCGTGTGAGATGTAATGCCATTCCAACACAGAGACCAGCTGTATGTTGGTGGGGAGCAGGAGGGTTGAGGGTTGAGCAGAAAGATTGACAGATTTAGCCGAATGGCTCAACCCTGACATCCACCTATACCTGAAGCCCGCTGTCCTTATGTGTTGCATGTTAGGGTGGACCAGTTATGGATGATCCTCTTTCTCAGTGGTTCAGCGCGCTGGACGCACAATGAACGGGTTGACCACAGGGCTGGATCTAGGCTAACGAGCTCAGTGGAGTTTAAGTAGCCCAGTGCAACAATGGCAAAAACTGTCTGTGATACTTCGCTCTGTGATGGCACTTTCTCTGCCGAGGCCTGTTGCCTTTGTCTGACAGGCTGTTTACAACAATCCTCCTCGTTAAAGGGCTTACGGTAAATTAGGCTGGTAACTCAAACTGTGACACAGCTGTAGAAGCACTTTTTCCTATTATTTTGGATTTTGCCTCGGCTGAATAATTCCTTTTTTGGTAGCTACAGTACAGGTACACGCCTCATGCTCTGTGTAGGGTAAAAATGAATGGGTACCACCATAATGAGTAACCATTCACTTCTGGGAATCTTCCAGTTTCTGATTGACCACTTGATTCAAGTAATGGGCAGTGAGGAGAGCGATGTTTGGAACACGAGCAGGGCAGCATCTCACTAGGACAGCCCCCCTCCCCCGATGTTTACGATTTTTCAAGTTCAGCTGTTTACGTGTGACAAGTCCAACACAGTAAAAATGGAGTGTCAACATTTCTGAGTAAACCTATTTTAACCTAGATAGAGTACTTACAACTCTATGAGGAGTAAACCAGCTCTAACAGCAGAGTTAAAGGTCAGTGTACCAGTGCCAGGTGTGCGTGGTCTAATTTTGACACTAAATTGAGTAGAATTAACACTTAAGTGTTAGAGTGGGACTAAATGTTATCTGGGAGGTAAAATCAACTCTGTAAATTTGCCACTCGGTCTTTTTACTATGAACTAAGTTATCGTAACCATTTGTGCATAAAATCTTTCATCACATCATCTGTTTATGTGCATGTGTTGGATGTAAATGTGTATGCATGGATATGGGTGTATACATGTGTGTCAAGGAGTAACTATGGAGAATAAAGGCCTGGTTGTACAGAGTGAAACTGTGGGTTTTGAAGTGAGATGCTTTTCTGTTTGGCTGAGCAGACTCAATGGCCCTATTCAGTCAGCCCCCTTACGGCCCATTGTCCTCCCACCACCAGCCCTTCTCACACACACACACACACACACACACACACACACACAGCTATAGGGACTCAGTGGCATTGGAGTGGAGGCCTGGGGGAGAAAGAGGGACGGAGCGTCGGGGGATAAGGGAGCTCGTGCTGCAGCTGAGGGCTGCTGAGGTGGAGGAAGAGTGAGAAGGAGATGATGTTAGATGGTGTTTGGAAGTAGAAAGGATTTCTTCGCACAGGCGTTTTATACGCAATCTTCAAAGCTACGTAATGTAGGTAGCTAATGACCAGCTTTCTCATCGCACCTGAACTATTTTATATAAATGTTTTCATCAATCATAAGGAAAAGACCCAATCTAAACTGTTGCTGTAATCAGATGTCCTTGAGTTTGCCTGTTTTTAACAAACTCATGATGCGTTGTTATGTTGTTATACTACACTCGTTGAACTATCACGTCTCGAACACAAAGCTGAAACGTCTCTGTCCGTCAACATCTTTGTGACACACGTCCATTTGTCCTTTAACATCGACAGCGGCCTCATGTCACCATCTCGTGCCCTAAGTTAGACCTCTCATCCAGTGGTTAACCAGCTCCACATGACAGAAGAAAACCCTCAGCACAATGGTCTGTACGGGAACACACAGTAATCACACAATAGTCTGGCTAGAGTATGAGGAATTCACCTTTGTTGGGGGTTAATGATCTTCAGCCCATTAGGCCATTGATCCGGTGATGTCTTTTATACCACCTGGGGAAAGGAATGTTCTTGGTCTCCTATTGTGTCTGTCTGTCTGTGAGTGTCACTGAGTGGTCATTTGTCCCCTGTGTGTGTGTGTGTGTGTGTGTGAGAGAGAGAGAGAGAGTCAAAGAGAGGTCAGTCAAAGTAGAATGGCTCAGAGCACCGCACACCGTGTAGAGAGGCATCAAAGGCTCGGATGTTCTCGATGTCAATGGATCAGGAGAACATAGACGTGCTACTCATGGTTACACACAGATTGAATATACAATATAAACACTCTCATGATGAACTTACACCATTGCACTCTGGAACAAAATCTCCAGGAAAGTAGATAAAAGAACTCTGGTGCGCTTCTCTAAGAAATAGGTTCTCTTGAATCAGCAACTATCGTGCTCCCTTGCTAGTATGAAATGCGTTTCAATGGGGGTAAACAGCGAGTTGTTAAAAAGTTTCATTCAGAATAGACCATCTATTACAAAAAGACAAAAACGTTCCTGAAACATTCTATAATCTAGCGGGTTAAGTTCTTACTCATGTCCACATACATAATGTTTAATTAGGCTGAGTGCAACTTTCTTCAAACGTAAGCATCTTAACACTTTTTGTTTTGGGAGTCTGTCTTTTTGAAACAAACATCTGTTAGATCTCAGACGCACCTAAAACACTCGGATGACACAGCTGGGGTCTAGGGGAGGGGGCTGGCGGGGTCTTTAAATGGTGGGGGTGGGGGGGGTTGCCAGTTAGTCGGCCATGTAATCAGAATTGAACTTGAAAAAGGAAAGCAAGTGATGTTCAACACAAAATGAGAGAGTAATGTGTGTGTGTGTGTGTGTGTGTGTGTGTGTGTTT
>JAUMHF010000014.1:10880025-10918596 GCA_032359275.1 Microctenopoma steveboyesi | reverse complement strand
ACACACACACACACACACACACACACACACACACACACACACACATACACACACACACACACACACACACACACACATTGTGTCTCTCCCTCCCTCCTCACCCCATTGCTGCTCATCCTCCTCTCCCTTTTCCTGATTTGGCTTTGAGGGATTTTATCCCACCTCTCCCATCCCTCCTTCTTAGATACTCCTTGCTCTCCCCTTCATTCATTTCGTCCATCACTCTGCCACTGTCTGTTTTGTTTTTTCGATTTCCTGTCACATATTCTTTCTACAATTTGAGGCGTCTTTGTGTGTGCGGTTTGTGCAAGTGAATGGGTTATAATGTATGAATTACGGAAACATCTAATGAAATCTTAAATCTAAAATAGTTGTTAATAGTTGTAGTAGATAATACTTACTAACACAACAACTTAAACTAAGTGAATGGCCTTATCTAAAATGGGGAATACTGCCTGACTCAGACACACAGGCGGACGGGGACTTCAGCTAGCGAGAAACCTGCTGAACCAAAGTGGGGATTTTACTGTCAAACGTGCGGTTGGCTCAGCATGTCTATGCAAAGGTACTGGAAAGTTTTCTGCATGACTGACTGAAGTTATCGCTTCCTCTCTCTCTTTGTGGGAACTCGCGAAGACAGTTTTCCTCTCTCGCTTCTCCAGGAAAGCAGCATGTCAGTAGGTTTGTTTCAGTGAATGTGCAGCATGTACGTGTGTGTCTATTTGCACTCGTTTGGTAGCTCTCTCCTCCAGGCACCACCAGGTGATCTGGCCTGCTACGGAAGGTCACCGCTGTGATGTCACTTCTTCTTCCTCTCCGGATATTCCCAGCATTTTGCTGCCAGCAGCTGGGAACCCTGGGAACTAAGAGCAGGAAGCCTGGCTCCTTCAGGAGCGAGAAAAAGACAGTGAGAGAGACAGACAGACAAATAACTAATTTGCAGAGAAAACAAACAAACAAACATTAGCAGTGAGGAAATAGTTAAACTTTACGAAGGAGTGTGGAGGACACAGGAATGAGGAAGATGCTGTTGTGCAGTTTGTGGCTCTTATTGTACAAAGGTGTGTGAATGCGAATGAGGTGTGCGAACTTCATGTCTTCTGTACACAGAGCAACACCACCCCCTGCTGGCTGCATCCTTACTGTGAAACGTTTATTCAGTGGTAAATCAGTGATTGGATCAGACTCACTTTCTACATAGGACATTATAGCTGTAGATATTTAGTTTAAAGAGTAAACACCACCTGGACTATACTACAGCCAATGAAACATTTTTTTGTGCTTTTTGTTGTTTTCATGTGTGTGTTGAACCCAGGAAGCAACTTCATCAGCAAAGTCTAATAGTAGTCATGTAGATGAAAAACATTAATTATGTTAATAAGAATTAACATCAACAAAAACAGCCAAAGTAAAGAGTTGTTTTATTGGCGATCCGTTGTGATATAACAATGCTGTGTGTGCTGAGGCACGGTTGCACTGTTCTTTTCTGAGCTCAGGTGAGCAGCGTTTCACTGTCTCATTCAGTTTTCAGGAGCACCTCCTCTGTGAAAGAGAGAGACGTGTATATTATCAGCTCGTACGCACGTGTTTCTGACGGCATCATACTTGTGCTTCTCTGTATTTCTGCACGCAAATACGTTTCCTCCATCCTCTCACCATCTTTCATCACTCCGCAGTACTCCTCGCACTCGGCCTTGCTGTAGAACTTGTTGCCGTTGACCTGACAAAAGCCATTTTTGTAGGCCACGCACAGACCAGCGGTGGAGTCAAAGGCCCAGATGGGTGGGTGACCTTTGCAAGGCTGGGCCACCATGGGCAGGCGGCACACAGCTGGAGAGACAGAACACTGCTGTTTAACTCTTGTCATGCAGCTTTACTTTACCCATGGGTGAATTTTATTATTGTTGATTCATCAGCATTCTGCTAACAGCAGTTAACAAATGGCTTTTTGAAAATTATTCTAAAAATCAAAATGAAAACTGCACTGACATATAAGAGCCTGTTTCGCCTTACATTCTGATATTGTGTTTTGCATTTCACTCCTCACCCTCAGTGCGACACCTCTGCAGACACTCTCTCTCATTTTCAAAGTTGTTCTGGTTGCCCAGACACCCTCCAAACTTGAACTGTTCACAGCTCATCGAGGAGGAGTTGTAGTAGTAACGTTGATGCAGTCCAAAGCATGGCCCTGTGTCTGGTGCTGCTTTACAAGCCTCTACAGGGCGAGGAGAAGGAAGAGATGTCCATACCTGATCTGTAAGCATTTATATGTCATCGACCGATTGAGCGAGCAGATCTCCTACCAGTTCCATTGAAAAGAGGCGTATCGTCGCCAGAACCCTCCACATCTGCAGGAGCCAGAGACAGCACCACACTTCTCCTCACACGCTGGCTCATAGCCACAGAAAGTGTCAGTCAGAGTCACAATGGCGTTGATGGTAAGAAATAAAAATAACTTTAGTTTATTGATATTGATATTGTTCATTGTTCATTAACACTCATTAACACTCAGACTCTTTTCAATAAAACTCACCATTAACAATATAATTCATGAATTGTATTTGTGGTACCTGAGGCTCCGGCTGAGCTGTTGGCTCCGTCACTTGTCCAGGAACACAGTCACCTGCTCAGAGATTAAAACATTTCAATTTGCCATTTATTCCCTCTATAGTAATAAAATAGTCTTTGTGATCTTTTATGATGCTACTAATGAAGATTTGAGCTGTTTCATTATCTCCACTGTTCTGCACCTTTGTTCTGTTTGATGGTAATAGTGTCGTCGCTCATTCCCTGCTGTCTGACCAGTGTCTTGAAGTCTTCCATCACAGACGGTCTCACAGTCATTGTTCGACCTAAAGAGGGGACAGACGAACATAGATGAAAAGGATGTGACCTACATTTTCAACAAAATGAAAGGTTATACTAAGGTTATACTTGAGGAGGTGCTATAAATTCGACACACTAATGAAATCCAGTTTCTACTTACTATAAAGTTTCACTGAGGTGCTCCTCTGCCCTTCTGATTTCTGTTTGCTCATTATCACTATCGCATACTCGTTGTAGTTTGTGTGAACCACGTAAGCATCCACGTCTGCCCCCCACTCTGTTGAAAGAGAGACAAGAGCGGTAGACCGCCTGGGTAAAACCCGTGGATCTTTAACTGAGAAGGGAGCTGACTGTCTGCTCCATCAGTCAGGAGAAAAACAGATACATACTCGCAACATGGTAGAAAAATCGCCCGGGTGTGGTGGTCAACTCGTAATCCCCTGAGATCTCCTTACACATCCCGCGCCTGCACACATGCACACCAAACCATTGTGGACCAAACATGCACTGAGGTGAGGGAGTGCTGTGATTCTTCTGGTACGTCGTACCTGAGGGAGGTTCGTGTCATCTTGAGTTTCCCCTCTGCGGCGCCCTGCTGCAGCGACAGTTTGCCGATGGCTGCGTCACCCCTGTGACGCTGCAGATGGGGACATGTACTTGCCACAGCAACATCACGCCACGTTCCCAGGAACTGTGAGGAAAACACGCAATTCAAATGACAATACGGTTGGTTTGGTTTGTTGAGCTGACAAGACAAAAGAAAGCTCAAAACCTAAAAGATTAAAACAAGTTATCCAACAATAGGTCACACATAATGCTTGATGAAGAATTTCACAATAAAACATTGAAAGAAAAGACACTGGTACTTAATGTACACGTAAAACGATACCGTTATATTTTCAACTTCTGTGCATATTGTACTTATACACATATATTGTATGTAACACTTCCAGCATTATAGTAATCACATAAGGTTTTATCTTTCACAAGGGACAGTGCACATGAGCTGATTATTGTATAAGCTTCCAGGAGATCAAACCATTTTATCTATGTGAATCTAAAAACAACATGAAAAGGGTAAAATGAAGACATGTCAGCATATCTGCACCTCTTTTACTTCATGTAAACAGTCAAAACAACAGACTAATACACATAAGAATAGACAAAAGTGTCAAACTCATCCTCTGACCCGGGTCACATCAAAGTTCTCCTGCGTTGGGTAGAGAGGATCTTGGAGGACAGGGAGGCCCTGGAGGGACCAAGGTAACCCCAGGACCAGCAGGGGAACCAGAATCACTGCTTTAAGCATCCTATACGCCTGTTGGTCCGAATGTCTCTGAGAGGACTGAAGACTGAGACACAGAATCCCAGGAAAGGACCACCTCCTTACTTCACTGTTTCAGTCACCATCCACCCATCAAAGGGGAAAGGGCATTAGCCTGTGTGCTGTTGCCCCAGAGTGTACACACTCACACAGTCAAGAACAAACAAGTAAAGGAGCAAAGTTCTGCCTCTCTGTGTTCTGACTTGTCTGAACAGCTGACCAGTTAAATATCAACACCAAAACATCAATATGTAGTATGATCAAGGAGACCAACCACACCATATTTTATTCAGGATTGGGTATATGCTGCAAATTCGCTTTTACAGATGTTTGTGCCTCAAGGTAAAGAAAAGCAACCATCTCACCTGATAAACCTCACATTTTCTGCTGCGTGGGACTTTTTCTAAGAAACACAAGACTAGAAGTTATCTAGTCATGTGGTTCTTTATGTTTGTGCCCAACCCAATCTCCACTCTACATTTCTAACGACAGATCCCATAATGCTTTGAGGGAGCCAGTGAATTGTGGGCTTCAGCAGCACCTGCATCTTGAGTCTTTTACTTGAAGGACAATATTTAATTGTATTAGTTAACACTGGCATCAGCATTAGCAGCTTTTTTCTATATTGCAGACATGACATTGACATCAAATGACATCAAATGGTGACAAATCTTTCTATTATTTATTTGAAGAATTGAGCCATCAGTGACGTACACACTAAATAACACACACACAATAGCATTATCTCAATATAACTAGCAGAAATAGTTGGTGGTACATGAAACTGAAATTCGTACAGTGATTCTGTAATGAAGCACCATCTATTCATTTATTATTCTGGCAGCTCAGTGGTTAAGGCAGAGGGCTGGGATGCAGAGAGAGCAGGATCGATTCCCAGCTGTGTCACCCAGCCCATCTCCGATACCAGATGTGTCCCAGACACCCAGCGCTAGCTCCCCGAGAGCCGCCTGTGGCTGCTCACTGCTCCTCCCAAGGGGGGATGGGTCAAATGCAGAGAATAAATTTAATTGTAACACGTAAAACTGTATTAATGACAATCAAGTGGATTCTTCATCTTCTTCTTCTTAAAGCGCTTTCATTATACATCAAATAGAACATATCAAACACTTGTATATAAAAACACAATGATGTGGTACTAGTCATATAGTAACATAGTATTCATACTTTGTTTCCAATTAAACAATTGTTCTCTAGTAGTTAATGCATTAATAGGGAAACGTGATCATTGTCTGATGATTGTCTTGTGTTCATGTGATGAATCAGCTCTTCAGAAAGCCTTATAATCCCGCTCTGTAACAGTAAAAAAACATTTAGTAGGAGAATAGAAATGTGTCCATGTGGAGATTTTTTTTTTGTCAAAGAATTTATGTAAATTCAAAAACAAACTCCAGATGATGTAACATGACCATAAAGATGTGACTTGTTCTCTCACCGGACGAGTCCACAGGTGTTCTTATCTTCTTCTTCGGACTCAGGAATCTGACGGACAGATACTGGTGAGTGATATATCTTGAAACAGGTACAGCTCTTGGGTTTCACTATGTAACTGTCACTGGGTAGTACAGTGTGAAGTACAGTGTGTACCTGAGGGTGTACGGTGGGCTTCGTCGCCTGCTGACCGAGAAGACACTCATCTGGGACAACATAGAGATTGGTAAAGGTTTTCTGTTTTTATTTTTCAGATCAAACTTTCAAGAAAAGAAAAGCAATAAAATGTGTGTGCGTGTCTGTGTAAGAACTTTAGTGCTGTTTTGATTCTCAATAATAATGCAACATAATTCCTCACCTTTGTTCTGACTCACAATGACAGTGTCGTCACTTATTTTATGTTGTCCGACCAGTGTTCTGAAGTTGTCCAGCACAGCAGGATGCACGTCAGTAGTTCGACCTCAGGAAGGTAGAATTCATATTAAGCAGACTGTCTTAGTTTTTCATAAAGACTAAAAAGTCTTATTATATATAATGGTGCAATGTTGACTCACTGTAAAGCTTCACTATTGTTGTTTTGTTTCCTGATGTCGTGTCTGTACTCAGCAGAAGCATCATTGCATACTCATCATATTTGATGTGAACCACGTAGGAAGAAACATCTGCTCTCAGCCCTACATTAATAAAACATAACTGTAGTAAAACTGCTTAACATTATTTGAACCTTTAGAGGTTCAGTATATTTAGACTCGACAGAGAAGAGGAGATGAAGGAAGCCGATAAAACGTACAGGCAACATGATGGAAAAACTGTCCTGGGTGGTCAGTCAAACTAAAAACTGTGGTCGTCTGCTTGCATGTGCCATTCCTACACACACACACACACAACACACATTACACCGCGATGACCATGTTTCATGTTGTGCGTGTGTTACCGTTGATGTGAATCTGACCTGAAATTACTGGTCGTCATGGTGAAGTTTCGCTCAGAAGCGACACGCTGCAGCCCCACAGGAACGATGACTTTTCTGCTCTTCCTCTCCAAGTAGTAAGCACAGTCGGAAGCCACTCCGACCTCATACCACTGCCCCATGAACTGCAAGGAACACAGAAACATTTACTGTGTATTAAATATAATAATAATGATATACGTTTTAATTTAAAAGTTGTAAATGCAAGAACCCACATACAGTGACTAGTTTAATTTGACTAATCAAACATACGTTAGGAAAGCACACAAATCATCACACAGATCTGAGACATGACTAGAAGATGAAGGAAGATAAAGAAAGAATAAACTTCCACAGATATTTAGATATTTTTAATCACACAAAGCTTGTGTTTGTTGTGTGCAACTCACCCGGCCCAGATCAAAGTCGCTCTGTGCGAGGGTAGGAGTTTCTGGACTAATGGGAAGCCCCTGGAGGATCCAGGCCGACACCAGGACTAGCAGAGACCCTAGACCCACCACTCTCTTCATCATGTAAGCCGTCTGTCTGACAACAGTCTCTTCTGTCAGGTTCAAAGTGGTATAGTAGGATCTTTGGTTTCCTGATTCTCTCCTACAACGCTCCAGGTGCAAAGTTCTGATTCTATCTCTCGACTTTGTGCACCTTGGTGTGTTTGTTCGTCCAGTTAATCAGCAATGACATCAGAATTTGTAGTATAAACAAACAACCAATCAATACGTGTCAGAGTTTGATCACGGTAATGATTAAGGAAAAGGCTGCATTGAAACCTGTGTGTATATGAATATCAGATCATGAGGAGAAGAAAGCTCAAATCTTCATGTGGCCGCTTTAATCCGATATCTCAAAGTGCCCTGAACATTTAGTTAGCTCTGTGGTACAGCGCGGAAATCTGCCCACGGCGCGACAAAAGCACACTGAAGAACTCAACAGAAACATGTGTGACATTTGCAGGTTCACTTGATTGTCAAACAAAACCGTAGACTAGAATATCGAATATAATATCATGTTATTGGACATTAACATTTCAAAAATCAAACCTGTATGACTTCATATTAAACTATTTGACAGAAGCTAGTAAGTTGTAGAGATTTCATAATTTATAAGTTTTGTAAAATGGTTGATTTGAAAAAGGTTCTGCTTGTTTTAAGAAGGTTTATTATTAAAAAGAAGTCACACAGTCACACACACAGTCTGGATGTTAATATTGTTTATTTATTTGTGTCAAGGAGAACTATAAAATAAACTAAAGCACTACACATTTTAGTTTCTATTTATTGCATTCGTAGCCGTGTTGGTAAAGCTTGTTGCTGCTGCTGACCTAGAGAAAAATCAACAGAAACTCATTTAAGACACGTCACACATTCCTACATCTACAATTGACTGCCTTGGTTTTGACATATCCAAAGAGGAACAGACTCGCCTAATGTTCGGATCCTGCTGGTGGGCAGTTTTCTGTTGGCCAGATAAGCGCATAGAACAGAATTAGGAGACTTCACATCGTTGTACAGTATGTGGCCTGAATACTGTGGGTATATGTGTAGGTTTACCTGCTGGAGGTGGGGTCAGAATAGACTCTCTGGAAAGACCCAGGGACAAAGCAAAGGTTTTAAACTTCTGAACCACGTCATTCTTGACTCTTTGAGTGCGACCTGCAAATAAGTACAGGGACATATATGGACAAGCAGAACGCTGATGAACAGGACTGATGAAAGGTTGAAAATAAATTCAGTTCGTGCGTGTGTCTCACCATAAAGGGCAACCTGTGTGTATTCTCTGTTAAACACCCTGTGTTTGACAACCAAAGCGTAGTCGGTGTAGTTTGTCTCCACCACCGTGATGTCCTTCACCATGTTATGGGCTGATGGAGAAACCAAAAAACACGTTGGCATTCAGAATAAAATCTGATTTAAATAAGAATTAAATGACATTTGCATATCATGATGAGATATCATTTGGATGATTATATTAACTTTAAAGTACTAAAATGTGTATAAAACCCGTAACGTATTACATAAATCCCTCTAAATATCTGTTGTCAGGTCCAAAACACAACATTTGTCAACCCTTGGACAGGTGAGCAGAGACTTACTCGTGCTGTAGTAGGTGAACTGTCCAGAGACGTTGGTCTTTTCATATTGGTACAGCTTATTCAGACAACCTAAAGGTCTGATGCACACAGAAGAAACACAGCGTGCATTTACTATCTCCAAACCACCACTGACTAGTGTAAGGTTTTATTTCATGGCCACACCTTTACAGAAACAAGTACTGTACTGTGTATACAGAGTATCTATATACGCTCCCATGTCACACAGACTCACGTGGCTTCCCACATCGTAAGGTTAACGTCGCCGTTTGTCAGTGTCGTGACGATGCCCATAGAGATCTTCAGTTTGTCTCTGTAGGGGGCAAAACGTGGAGAGTCATAGGCCAGGCCCACGCGGTACCATTTCCCTGCAAACTGAACACACACGGGCAAAAGAATGTGGGTTTACATATTATTTTATCATCAACATACTTATACACCAAGACAAAAATAATCTGCACACACACACACACACTCACTCAGTCTAACAGCTGGATACAGTATTCATCTGCATATTTAATACCGTACAAATCATAATGCCTGTGTTCATTAAATGATTGTGTAGAGCAACATGTGAGGCTTATGAATATGTTTTAATAGGTTATTCTTGTGGCGCAGACACAGACATTTAACCTGCTGTTTGAGAAAAACATCTACAGAACACCACCGCAGTGATTCTCTAAGGTGCATAAACATGACTAAACAAACCCACGGCTGTTTTAATGTGCACGTTTATTTCTACAGTTGTGCATTTTTAGCATTTACAGGAGCCTTTGGGAAAACAAGAGAACAGCAGCTGTATTTGACACAGACCAGATCTGGGATCTCAAACTAAACACGAATAACAAGGTCATCATGCTGCTTTATGTAAGCAATGAACAACTTTTTTTCCCCTGCTGCTGCAAATTGTCTGAGTTAATTTAGGCTTAGAAATAAGAAGAATAAACATTACCATGCAAGGTACCGTTCAGTATTTTGATTAAATCACCCCAGATTAGAGAGTAAGTGACCATATGATAGATATGCAACAGTTCGACCTTTGAGACACATCTTAATAAGATGGTGAGATAAATCCAGTAAAACCAGCCACAGAAAACCAATAAAGAAAGGTTTTTACTCTGAGAAATGTTATAGTAGGATTCACAAAGTTATTAATCCTTAGAAACTGTAGCTCCTCAAAGACAGACACACATCAGAACATAATGTTCTCTCACAGATAGAGGCACATAATAACCAACTGTAAGAGCAGAAACTCACAGCTCCCCTCTCTGTCCCAATAACACAATATCACACTCGCGATTGAGAAACAAGAAGCCACGTGTGTGTGTGTGTCCACTTTACCCTTCGCAGGCTAAAATCCTTCTGTGGCTTCACGTCTGCGTGCACCACCATCGTGCACAACATCACCATGACAGCAGTAACTGCAGTGGTCCTCATGGCTGCGGGGAGAAACGGAGCGGCAGAGGCAGACGGGCTGAAAGGTAAGAGCAGGGTGTCTGACCCGAGTCTGAAATCAACTGCAGGCAGTCAACAGACGCATACAGAGAGGCAAGTGTGGCAATGTTTGCCCTTCTGCTGATCCTCCCACCTGGATGTCAGCCAATCATCACTACAGAACAGGGAACAGTGGCCAAGTGTTGAAGATATATAGATATATGTGGTTCAAAAACACTTCACCCACACATACAGGACTATATGATGCCTGTGGTTTATGAGCATCAGATCAAAATCTTGTGGTGTCCTCACAGGTCACTGGTTTCACAAGACTTTGCTTCAAACTAAAAGGGAAGCAGAAGTTTAGAGGCTTCTACAGCTCCTATACTGGTACCACAACAGATGCCCTCCACACTAAGACATTACAGTCGTGTTGCAAGAGAAACCCCTTGTTGTTTTCTGGAAATCAGGATTCTGGTTTATGATTTAGGTTCCGGTTTTAATACTTGTGTCATGAGAAGTATGATTTTTCTCACGCTAAAAGTCATGTCCTCCCTAGAATCACGCATATCATGCAAGTCATGCATTGTGGTTCACTGACCATTTCCTCTTTGTTGTCACAAAGCACAAAGAAGTGTTAGATATCAGTTAGTTAATAAGACCAAATAATAACTATTAAATTACGATGATACTATAACTTAAAATAGGACTTGCATGTCTAAGCCTTACTGAGATTTAGCTTTACATTTCTAAAATTAGGGTTAGGGGTTAGTTAAATATCATGCTTTTCATAGATGTACAGTACAAAGTTCTGACATTCATTTGATAAATGTTGGCAGTCTGCAGATTGGTTTGTTACAGTGCACACCATATGTGAAAATTAAATAGTAGGTAATACCTTCAATACGAAGTGAACTGGGTAACCCAATGTGTGACAAAATGCTCAAACATAGCTGCAGGGTAAAGGGCCACGGGGTTACTGCAGGAACAGTTGCGATACTGCAAACATGTTTTTATTCCATCTGGATACTTATCCTAGCGAAGCACGCTGGCATCCAACACATTATACGGCAGGTGGGAACAGGCAGAGACCAGATGAAGAATTTAAATAGTTTTTATTAATAATGATTTTCCATTTGTAGCACTGCTTTTATGTATTTCATTATCTTGAAATTGCATGACGAACACAGCTAACCTTCAGTGGACAAGAGGACATCGGTGTGTGTGTGAGCACACCTCACAAACCTCTCTACACACTGCACGAGCTGAGAGCTGCTGCCTGTGCAACAAGTTAACAAAAACCAAACAGTTAAAAAAAACACTTTGACATACATAGGCAGACGTGTACAAGCTTTTTTCCCTCTCAGCACTGTTTGACGTTGCTGGGGACCATCACAGGGGGGAAAAGACAAAGGTCAAAGAGCAGGATGGGAACAGTGGATGAGAGACACGAGGTCATAACCATGGATGTTACCGCGCTCTCCGAGGTGAATCTTTGATCACAGGTATGTTACGTATGGAAGTGAGAGCTGGGAAGACAGATGCTGTGAGGCCTTCTCGCAGAACTGTTCACTTTCAGTTTGAATCTGACAAATAAGAGAAACGTGTGTATTGTAGAACCTGGGAAACAGTCATTTATCCGGCACATCATAGATCCAAAAGTGACATAAACCAATGATATCAACAGCTCCACTAAAACATTTAAATCTGCTCTAAGGTAGCTTCAGCTTCAGAGTTGGAGTGGAAAAACACATTTGGAAACAAGTTTAGTTTCTACGTATTCATTTTTATCTGCCGATAGTGCAGTTGCACCTCACTGATGCTCACTACAGTCAAACAGTGACTCATCATCTCAATACACATTTTCCCCACAGAATTATCACTGCCTGCAGTTTTCTAAGTTGTCCTCACAGACATATGTTTTGCCATCTTGTATTGTATTTATTACCCGGCAGATAGAAAACTGGCCCCTGGTACACATTTACACACGAGTTTATTTAAAAAACATTAGATCCCTTGCTCGCTCCTAGTGCCAAAGACAGAAAAAAAAAGAAATGCACACAAACTGCCATTCGATTGTCTTCCACTCACACGGATCCCCTTTTAAACCCCAAATCACAAAGTTTAAATTTCACACAAAGAAAACAAAAGCAAACAAACATAGCAGTGAAACAATGATCAATCAAAGCAGAATTAACAGTTCTTCAAAAATAATAATTTAAACTCATAAGAAACAACACAAATGTGAAAGTGAAAATGTCTTATTCAGAGTGCTCTGCACTAAGGCTGTTTAGTCACGCGCCCCCTAGTGGTCTGGGTTAACAGGTGCAACCCTCAGTCAGAAGCATCATAACAGCTCAACTGTGTTCCCTTCAGTACGTACACTTTACACAATCACCTTACTCATTTGCTTTTCAGACATTCATGAGAATAGATCCCAATCATCATAAAAGAGTACAGAAGCAGGGATGAATCTCAACGTTTAGTCAAATGGCTGTGTTGGTTTTATCCCCATTATTAAAGGAATGATCAGGAGAGAGCAGCTTTGAAGGTCAACCTTCAGCAGACAGTAGCCGTCAATGTTAAACCAGACAGTGAGTGCAAAGTGCGAACTAGGAGAAGCTGTTAAAACATATGAATCAGCCAGTAGAAAACAAAGCAGCCTAAGCAGTGCCACAATTAGACTCATGAAGAACAGATTCCTCTACATTACAACCAGACCTCAAATGTTGCAGGACCCTGGTGATGTGTTATGTGGTCAGAAAAGGTATGGTAGGGGAAAAAGTCAAACTACACACAGCACACATCAGCAAAGGATTCAAGACACACTGTAGCAGTTTGGAGAGCGCATACATGGAGCTTCCGATTACTCCACCTTCTGAGCAATCAAACAAAAAAACAAACCAGCAACTAGGATTTATCTGACATGTACTCAACTATTATCCGAGTCAACGCGAGTACAGCGAAACAAATCCGACCTGGCTGAAAACGAGGCTCAGTACAGAGATGGTGAGGGTCGAACAGAGGTGCCTGCTCAAAGAGCTGCAAAGCCTTCGCCGCAAAGAGAAAGCTAACAACTGAGGACAATAAAAGGTTTAAAATAAAGGTGCAGAGAAAGTGGAAACCTGGGCCATTAAAATCTATAACGAAATACAAGAAATGAAGGTTACAGTCAAGACTTGGAGATCCAAGGGACAGGAAAAAGGAGTGATAGAGTCACATTGTACCATCAACACAAAGGCTAACTCTGTGGGCTATTATGATGGGAACTTGTCAAATGAGATAAATGAGACTATAGTAGACAGAAGCTGAAATGAGAGGAGTGAAGAGAAAACACACAGCACCATATTTGATGCTTCGTGTGGACCAGGGCCTGTGAATGTGGGAGATTAACTCACAGGAAGGCACAGTGCTCTGCGTGCGGTTGATGCTCATTCATGCTGCTACGAGTTCTGATGACAGCTACTGCGAACAGACATCAGTGACGAAGCACATTTGCTCTCCTTTTACCGCTGTATGTCCACGCAATGTCCCCGCTCACCCATTTTTCAATCTTTGGATCGTTTGGCTCTCCTGAGTCTGACAGAGCATCCCTCTTTAGCAACAGAATATTGGTAAATACACAAGTCCTCGCTGATCAGGTGATTTGGTGCTTGTTGAGCTTTTTCTAGCCACAGAACCACACTGCGTGTGAGCTCGGTGAGCGAACAGTCGCGTGCGCGTGTTTAGCCCAGGGTTGAATCAGTCAGATCACCTTAGTTTGTGCTCCAGCAGAAGATGCATCCTGCAGCTTTGTTTCTGAGGACTCCACGAGCTGCTGAAGCACACGTTTGGATACACATAAAGCAGATGAAAATGAATACATTTGGACTTTTTAGAACATAAATTACATTTTTTTTGTTGATTTTCTTAAATATGTAAACAAACACTACAACTTAAATATATTTGGTGTAATGTAGACATATTGAAAAACAAAGCTTTTAAAAAAAAAAAAAAAGAAAGAATCAGCTCCTGTGCGGTGCAGCTGTTTAGTACATTACAAACACTGGAGTCCTATTGCAATTTAGTAAATCTTTCAGCTTCAACCACTGGTCTAATTTACCTTCTGTAACCACTGATTACACTGATAACTCACAACTGTGCATGTTCCCTTTTAAAAAACACACAACAACAATGACGTCCCTCTCTCATTTTCAAGTCATGCTCTGCGGAGCAAGTAGACCAGAGAGTTCAAGGAAAGGATCTGAAGAATGAACAGCAGATAGAGGAAAGCTGTCGAGCAGGTTCGTCACTGCTGGCTGATTGTGGAGATGAAGGCAACAGCAGAGTGTTCGGACTTTCACATAACGTTTTTACTAACATGACTAATAGAGAGACGCGCGAGTCCTCGTAGGTCTCTCCGCGGTGCCACACGCCGTATGTATGTACTGAATGTTCCTTTTATATCATCCATCAAGTTTGTGGTTATGTATAGTTTCAAGTGTTTGCATTTTAGATGCCAGGCAGCCTACACTCCTCATCCACCCCTCAGCAAAACATCTGGTTTGATGGACTGAGACGGATGGACAGGTGCTATTTGATAGCAGAGCGTTCTGGGGTTGAGTAGCTGTGAAGGGTGGTTTTCAAAAAGACCTGGTTACTGGGTTTGTGCCTCTCTCTATGTTTGCTGAGGTAGCGAGAGGAGAGTTCAGGTGGGATGGATGGAGTGGAGCGGTGTGCGTCTGTGTTTGTGTGCGGTGTCCAAAAGTTGGTTTTAAGAGATCAGAGAGCAATGTGTAAATGTGTTGGCATTTATGTATGGCTATTACTTTATTCAGATTGTGTGTGTGTATAGCGGTGCATAGTCCTGCATTCTGTCATCAGTATTATCTTCTTCTTTCAATGAGTGTGTGTGTGTGTGGGTGTGCGTATTTGTTACAGGTATAGATGTAGTGGTCAGCCTGGTCATCACAATTTGTGTTTTCCTGACAGTATGCCGTGGTAAAGGTCATCATTCAGCTGCACGTAGCGCCCTCTGCTGGAATCCATGAAGTACAGTCTGTCTGACACTGCACTGGGGTCGAAGCCGTCCCGGCGCAAGTCTGTCTTCTGAAACTTAAATGTTCCTGATATAGAAAGAAAAAAAAATGTTTTTCATTGCCTCTTAGATGATTCAGTGTTAAACTCGACACACGTGACATGTTTATATTTCTGTAAAGTGAACTTTAAATCTTGCTTTGTTGTATTTTATACACAAAGCACTGAAAAGAACAACTCACCTGTCTTGTTGACCTCTCGAAGGAAGCGGAGGAAGACAGGTCTGGCATATGGAGGGAGAGCCTTCTCCATGTTCTTCACTAATTTCTCCAGGTCTGTGGAGTGAGATGGATCGGCAATGGCTGCCATTCCAGCTTTTCCCTCGGCTCCTGCACACAGAAACAAGCAAGTTCACCACAACTGAAACAGTCAGTCACCTTTTCACAGCATTTCTTCCGCTACAGATCATTGATGAGACACAGATACTCGAGCACGTGCAGTGTCATAGGACGCATTACCTGGTACTTCAACGCCGTACACAACGACATCTTTCATGTCTAGCAGCCTGCTGAGAGTTCCCTCCACCTCTGTCGTGGAGACGTTCTCTCCTTTCCAGCGGAAAGTGTCTCCGGTTCGGTCCTTGAAGTACATGTGGCCATATTTATCCATGATCAACACATCACCTGGTGAGAGGTAGAAGAGAGACCATGTTCATTTATCTCAGTCAGCAGAGAACATGGTGGATGAGTCAGTGTGTGTGAGTGAGTGAGTGAGTGACTAACCAGAGAGATAGGCACTGTCTCCCTTCTTAAAGACACTTTGAGCAATCTTATTGTTGGTTGCCGACTGGTTGACGTAGCCATCAAACCTCCGAAGAGGGTCATTCTGAATGATCCTGCCTACCAGCTGGCCAGGCTCACCTAGAAATAAAGAACAGTGTTGTGGTTTATGGATGAAGTCACATTACCAATGAGCTCCATCAGCGCCTTCAGGAAAAACTGGCTTCTTTACTTACAGTAGTGTACGCTCCACCACCACTCTGCATGTATAACGAACACGTGTATGGAGTGAACGTACCAGGTTTACAAGGAATGCAGACGCCATCAGGTCCCCTAATGAGCTCCATGGTCTCTTCGTTGACCCTCACCAGTCTGATGGGGTAGACGTAGGGCAGAATCTGACTGTTGAAGCCACACGCTCCAATCTAGAGCACAGACCCAAAAATGTTAGCAACTACAAAGCTTTCAGCGTAGTGAAGAAAGACCAAAGCAGCCCAGTATGACCCAGTAAAAAAGCTGCAGTGCTGTGTGTTGTTGTGTACTGATGTGAAAACATCTTATTTCTGAATTCTTAATATCATGTGATTTTCAGAGTGGTGATCAAAACGTGAAAACTAGGTGAAATAGGTTGAGTTTGCTTTATTTCTATTTGTATCTAAACCCATTATGAAGTTGGGTCAGAGAATCATCAACCCAGTACACATTCACACCTTGTTGTCGAAGTTACCCAGGCTGCAGTTGCACTCTGTGGCACCGTAGAACTCTGCAATCTGTGGGATATTGAAGCGGTGCATGAACTCCTCCCATATGGACTGACGCAGTCCGTTGCCCAGTGCCATACGCACCATATGTTGCCGCTCTGTGTCGCGAACTGGCTGGTTGAGCAGGTACCGGCAGATCTCACCGATGTACTGCACAATCTGGTAGAGAGACAAAAATAGTTGTGACACGGAACAGAGAAGAAGAGATGAATTACGAGTACACTATCAAACTCATAATATTGAAAATGAGATTCAGAGCATTTAACTAGGAAATAATGCTAATTATGTGTTTATACATGCAGGGAGTGGTTTGTAATGCACGTCCACATACAGTGCAGTTGTATTTGACACAGTCGTCCCAGAAACGTGAGGCCGAAAACTTCTTTCTGATGACAACAGTCATGCCGTGGATTAAACACTGGCCCACTCCCACAATGTTTCCTGTGGATAAATGAAGATCAGGTGTGAGGGTCAGAGACTATGAGCCTTAAGGCACAAAAATACAAACACATCATTTGAAGCATCAACATGCAACTCGTTCTTTTTATTAAAACAACAAATAGCAGCTATTTATTAGTCTTTCTGTGTGACATTATGTGACCATGTCATTCCCCATGTTTGTAGATAACTGCTGTTCTATTTTAGTTTTCATCAACTAACTTAGCTGAATGAAGAAGCAAGAATATCATTTGTTATGGACATAAGGGCTAACTAGGTCGGACATGCACTGCTTCGCTTGAAGAGAAATCTGCTTCGTTTCCACTGGAACAATTTGTTTGGGTCTAATTGAGCACAGCACCTGAACAAACTGAGTCTTAGACTCAGAGGTCTCACCTTGTCTGACTTGGCTTTTAGTAATGCATTTAAATTGCTCTAATTTTCAACTTTACTACGTACACACACTTGTGGCCTTTACCTGCAGAGTGGTAGAGTGGAAGGCAATCATACAACACATCATCTGATGTCATCCCAAAGCCATAATATACCAAAGCTGCCATGCGGTAGTACCTGAAAACCAGAGTCAGGTGAGAAAAAACGAATTGAAAACCAAAGCGACAGGTTTAATTCTATTCTCTTCTAACTGTATTTGTACTACACATGACGGCTGGATGGATCAACAAAGCAGAGCAGCTGTAGTTCCTGTGTAGAATCAGCTGCATAGTTCTGTCCTACCTGCTGTGCACAACAATTGCGGCTTTAGGCATCCCAGTGGTTCCTGATGTGTAGATGTAGAACAGACGATCTGAAACAGACAACACAGGTGTGACTGGTTTACCTTGTTCTTACGTCTGTAAGAATGAGTTTACGGTTTACGTTTTTGGTAATAAAGTCACCTAAAATTACTTTCACACAATCAACCGGACTTGTCAAACATGAGAACTAGAACATTTTAAGGGAGATTTGAAAAGGTCTTCCCATGACAAAGCTTCAAAGACATTGCTTCCTGCATTCTGGCAACTTTAAAAACATTACTTTTTTCTCTTCTATGCACTCATGTTCATGCCAATAAGGTGTGGTTGTATTGTTGTTGGGGTGGAAATAATACTCCAACGATGCACAGAACAGGTTGTGATAATTCATTTCAATAGAAATGTAGAAAAACCTGAAACAGGAGTCTCCTAGGAAAATTTACTTAACAAGTAACATCTACATCTTCCTCGGTTAAGCCAGATAAGATGGGCTTCCCACCTGTGAAGGAGCGTTGTGGCTGGCTGGGCAGGTGAGATGAGGCACCAGCCAGCAGGGGCTCTAGGCACTCAGTTCCCTGTGGGACACGTTTGGGGTCCCAGTCTCCAGAGCAGAACATCTGCACCGCCTTCCCCATTGAATTGTGGACCTCAGACACAGCTATGAGAGGAAGAGAAAACAACGAAAGTTAAATCTAATTTATTTCACAGTACACCAACTACTACATGTGGTACAGCCAAGGAACAAATGATGAACAGGATCAGGTAACTTGGGTCAGAGTTCATTAAAATAACCTGGTTGAACAGATCAATTACTGTTTTAATAACAATTAGCAGATAGAAATTCACATGTTCCCCCGAAAATACATCGTATTTTAATTTAGTCCTTATGTTACGCTGGCTCAGCGTTAACACTACAGACTCGGCTTTGGTCTGCTCAGTGCCTTTCCAATTAGCTAAAGGCATAAAGTGCACGTTAGGTCCAGGATCCAATACAAAGATTCTTCCATCTATTCCAGGAAGAAACAGCTCAAACCTAAATCACTCTATATAGTTGTGGCAATCGGGGCTTTTTCAGATGGGGCAGGGAGCCAAGAGAGGGCCATGAGGAGATTGAAATAGATCCCCAAATTAAAGCTACAAAATGCTACGTTAGCTCTAGCACTGGCTTTAAAATCAATCCACCCTGCTCCCTCCAGCATAAAAAACACTACACCTTCAACTGTGAGCATTCTGCTGAGTTGGTACAATTTTATATTACAAGTGCCTCCAAAGTCTAATGACATAAGGCGCAATATATAATATGACAACACCTTGTGGCTTAGTAGGTTAAATGTTATGAAAGGCAATTAGTTCTAGTAAGGACAACATGCAGATATTTAATGAATAATGCTTCTAGTTTGACTATTGCTTAGCTGTTAAATCGTTTTGTATATCACTAGTTTATTGTACAATTAGGTTTTAGCTGAATATCATAAGAAAAATACTGTATCAGCAGTGGAAGCTAATCTGTTTCTGTTTATCAGTCTTCTTTCCTTAAACCTTGAACACTGTAGATGGCTAATAGAGGCATTTCTCCACCGCCCTCTTCATTACTGCTCCCCTTCTGTACATACATCAGCCATAGACTGATACTGAAAAGACACCTCCTCCAAACCCATCTATCTTTTATGGCTTCTGTTGCTTATTCGCTGCACCACTCCTCTCTCACCTCAGCGGAAGCGGAACAATAATCAGCATAAGTCAGCACTTTACTTTACTGACTGTAAAGCCAGCTGAGACATAAGATTTTTACCTATTGACAGTGATAATATGGAAAAAAATCTCTCACATATCTGTCTATCTAAGTGTGTTTTTAATGTCTAACTCTGTCCATCCCCGTCACCTTTTCATTCTGCTCTTACCATCAAGCAGCTCGGAGCCAAACACTACAGCCTTGGCATTGGAGATGGTGACACAGTGGACTAAGGCCTCTAGTCTCAGATTGAAGTTTATGAGTGCAGCCTCTATGCCGATCTTGGCCATGCCCAGCCAGAGGCCCACATACTGGGACCTGTTCTCCATGAAAAGGGCCACGACATCGCCTTCCTGAAGAGAAACAGAAGGCAGTGTGAAGCTCAACAGTGCCAAGAGAATTATTTTCCCTTTTTAGTCATATTATACGTCGTTCTGTAAGGAAACAATAAATGAATGATTTTAACAATTAAGAACAAGTAAATGCACATTTTAAAAGGTTTGTGCATGTGGTATACTTTATAAACCTCACCTTAAAACCCCGATCCAAAAGGAAGTTAGCAACTCTGTTGGAGTACTCATCTAACTGGTGGAAGGTCCACCTTTCTCCAGTTCCTTCAAAGATCAGAGCCGTTTTGTCCCCATGCCGGCGCACTGTTTCAGCAAAAATCCGGGGAATTGTATTCTTCTCTCTGAGGTGGCGCCTGACATTCGTCTTCACACGCAGTAGCACAACTGCCGCACTGAACAAAGACATGATAAAATTGTTGAGAGGGAAAACTGACGAGCTTAAATAATATTTTAAAAGATTATTTACCACCTTGTCCACAAGATCGCTGCACTGTGATTAAATGTTTTACCACAATCACAACAAATATAATGCTAACCATGTTTTTAAGATAGATAGGTAGTAGTAGAAGCTTCAGCTGATTTTAGTTTTTTTGTACAATTAAAACAATTACATGGTATTGCAATGACAAAAAAGAAACTATTATTAATTGTTAGATTCATAATTTCATGTTCTACTTTAAAACAGTAAGTATTTTAAAACATGCAACAAACTGAATGTTCATTGTCAGAAATTAAAGAATAGCTTAAATGTAAAAAGAGTTAGATATTTTCATTCATAATGATGTTATTTTCAAACCAGGATCCTCTGATCAGGTCATTTACAGCTATAGTTACAGCTACTGACCTGATACTAACTATACCTAATCTATAGGATGCAAACTTTAACACCAGTAAAAAAAAACATTTAGATGGAGAAAGTTAGATGGCTCCATGGGACAAAGTCTGCATACATAGAGACATCTAATTTTATAATATTCCTTTATGGTGCAAAGGTTACAGATAGTGGGCTTTCTCTTGAGCACACTGCATAACAGAAACATATAAATCCATCAAGCAAAGTTAAAGCGTGGCTCCATGATGCTGTTGGTGATATCTGTATTTTTACGCAAAGGATTTGCTTCATGTTCACATTTATTGTTGCATAGCTGACAATAATTCCCAACCTGGGCACGATAAAGCTGTTTGGGGCTTTCTCCATTTCCATTTCACAGGGGATGCGTGAACTCTACATTATGTAATTCATTTATCTAAGACACATTTTTATCATACTGCCCTACAGTTACCGAAGTGACTTTTACACGGACCCATAATAAAACTGATCAGATTAGAGTTTTATATTGGCAACAAAGTGCACAGCTCCATTACGTAGATAAAAGAAATTCTATTTACAATTCTAGCAAACACAGATGATTTGCTCTTACAAACTGACCAAACTGTATACTGGTTGTGAGTTTAGTGTAAAAAGGTTTTGAGATGTGAACAACAGAGCTTCTAACAGCGTGAATACCTAAGTTTTGTCAGAGCACATTACACAATAAGAATTTATGGGTCACTGAGGCAGCGTTGTGCTTTGACAGGGTCACAGGGTGAATTTTTTAACCTTGAGGTTTCAAGTACTGGTAATGTAGACTAATTAGAACTGACACAGCATTTGTTTCTGATATTAAGTGTGATATTTATCCCTCTAACCCAATGCTTCCCAAACTCAGTTCAAGAAATCAGCAGTAGGCAGAGCTGAGGGCTGAACACTTATAGAGCAGAGGACATTATTTTTATTTATGCATTTATTTTATTTGCTAGCATTTGGCTTGCTTCTTGTGGAGGAATCATAAAAGGTCATCTATTACAATTTCCTGCATATTATCAAAAATGAGGAACTATAAACTAATTACCATGGCAACCTCCAAATGTAAATATTAGCCTTAGGTAAGACCGTTAAACCATTCACTCCTCCCACATGCTCTATTGTCTACGGTCTATAATATTTCATCCTACCTGCCAAGTCTCTGAAACATGCATGACAACACTGGCTGTGAAACTAGGCATGTAGAGCAAGTGTCACAGGTCTCGGCTCATTCTAAAGAAGTCAGTTTGCATTTTTGCTTGACTAAAAAACACTAACAATCACAACCATCACTGTCTTTCGAAACGAACACTGATTCATTATTGACTAAACTGAATGACGTTCTTCCACATTCGTACGTAACAAACAGGTATTTAAACTTGAGTCAGTTTTTAATAATTAACTCATATTACTGTGTGTCACTATGAGACCATATGATCACATTTCCTTTTGAGAGGTGATAAATCAGCATGAATTATAACCCACACTTACGTCCTTTGCTATATCTCTAAGCAAAAACTTTCTTAACGATATGGCAAATACTTGTTATATTAACATTTGTCCAAATACCCCGTATGTATTACTTTGTGCCCCAAGTCGTGTTTTGGCTGACTATACCTATTGAGAACTTGATAAATGGTAAGATGCCCCTAAAGACACATCTTCTGTTCTGATTGTGTATCCAGCGCATTGGATATGAAATAAAGGTGGAGGAACTTATCTCAACTATAATAAATAGAAACTGTGTGCCTCATAGAAACTTTCACGTGTCAAAAGAGCTATGATGTCCGAGCAATGCTGTGAAACTTGTGTGGTGACAGTGTTGATGTGAATGCTCACAGCATTTTACCCTTGTAGTCATCACAGGTTTCATTATTTGTTGCTGTCAAAATAGTTGCATATTGCACATAATTTGGATTGAAGCTTACCGTGATAACAGTGAAGACAAGTACCGCTTGTTTGAAATGAATGTAAATGAAAGTAAATAAAATATAAAACAGCAATAAGTTGTGGGTTTCTGCACAACATCTGGATGCTTACTGTAAGTCTCTGCCGATTGTTTTGGCGAAAATCTGCAAGAACCTCCATCCTCCACTTCCCAGGTAAAATATTAGGATGGCTGGGAGAACCTGGTACCAAGGCAAGCCCACCAGCAGCCGTAAGACAAACAGCAAGGCAGTACAGCACCCGAGACGCATCATCCTGAAAGAATGCACACACTTATTAATAGATACAGCTAATGGTGCACAGGCTGCTAATTACAAACATTTTATACCAAACGTCAGCTCAAAATAGTACATGCAAGGAAATTTATCTCATGGTGGTATTCAAGTCAATCCACTTAGAAATGTTATCTGCTGTGATTTTGTTTACACATCCCATTTCAATCCACTGACTGGGCCCTAGCAGGCTGTGAGTTTGTAGTCGCTGGTGAAAGGATTATACACGAGTAATAACTGAACAAAATTATATAACATATAGTGGAAGCTATTATCTTGTATAAATTGTGCACATGTTGCTGATATGTAGAAAGCATTTAGACAGGATGGGTTTTCCTTTAATTCTTGTATTTGAAAAAAAGGCCAAGATTCAGTGACAACCGATAGCAACAGAGGACACCATGTATTGCACTACGTATTGTACACTGCTGCTCAGTGCCACCTGATAGGTAGGAAGCTGATCCTATACCAGTAAAAGATAGAGTTACACGACTGCTTATTAGCAATTAATTAACCGACGTGGACAGCAGGGTTAATTCCCTTTGAAAAAAACCACTGGGCTTTTTTGGTACAACACCAAGATGCTGACGGGGCTGCTCTGGCAGCTTTATCATGACACTTCAACAAAGGCCGACACTCTGTCAAATCACCCCGATTACCAAGACCATCAAGACAGACACCTTCACATATCCGGGGACAGAAGCGCATTACGGCAAACGGGAGAATAAAAGTCTACGTGGTCCGCGGCTACACCCGGAAACTTAGAAGCGCGTAGCATCATACTGCGGTAGTGGATGTGGAAATCATGAAGAGGCTCAACCCACTGGTGCTTTGACTACACCTTAGCAATGCCATGTGCGCTCTCACGCAGGCCCTTCAGTCGCACCGCAGTCGCACAGTTTAGCGTATATGGGACTAACCTGATTATCGTGCGCGCAGGGGACGCGGGGTGCGCAGCTTATTGCGCGCATCGGTTAGCAGGCAAGCGGACCGACAGTGAGACAGTGAGACAGCATCAACGGCAAACAGGATGAGCACATTTGCTGAATATGCTAACCGCGTACCCCGCACACTTCAGTTCAACAACAGACTGCCTGAAACTTAAGGGTCGCCGTCACCCGCCAAGTGTCTACAATAGGTTGATCGCTCACGAGGTTGAAAGAAGACAATGGCTCTCTCCGTTTCCCCTAGCACAAAATAACCCGGACCCCTCCGCGGAGCTGCACATCGCTCAGCCATCGTGGACCGTGGCAGAGAAGAGCGGGTTTTGCTCACGTACCTTGCACCTCGTTCACAGCGCCAGCGCGTAGGTGCGCAAATGTCCCAGACGCGAAACTCGCCGTGAGCGTTTCCACCTTGATCGGCTTATAAGCTAGCCGGGTCGCCCCCACCGCTCCCCGCCGCTCGGCTGGCTTGACAGAGGCTCACAGAAACACGCACCGGGATGCCCTCCTGGTGAAAGCACCGCGGGCTGCCGCGCCTGTGCTCCGGTAGGTCGGGAGTCAGATCCGCCTGACGGACTTTGAACCCGCGGTCATTAAGCCACCATTGTCACGCTCGGTGATTTTATTTCTATGTTCATTGTAGCCGATGAGCTCGCTAGCAAATTCAAATGACCTTATAATTTTCTCGGCTGCGCCCGCCCACCGCCGTCAGCGTCCCATCAGCGCATCAGGAATAAGCGCTGACGGACGTGTCCCAGCACCAATGGAGCACCGCGGCTCTCCAAACATCCTCCCAGGCGGAGGCGGGCTTTGCGGCACTCGGCGAGGAGGAAATGCAGTGCGGCCCTACCGGTACATCGACAGGCAGCGAGGACAAGGCCCTGCTGCGGAACACGGCGGTGTAAGAGGAGCCCTGCCTCCGTCTGTGGAGTCCGCCTCAACGCGTCCATTCATCACTCCACGCTCGGCCACAAGATGTGGTTTCATTGCGCGCTCGTCAACAGAGGGGACCCGAAGACTGAGGGGAGACAACGTCTCAAAAAACAACAAGTGCCGCTGTCTCTGAGGAGCCACAGTTAAAACTAAGAGCCATTAGCTACCGGCATGCAGCTGTTATCTGCAGCGTCAGCTGATCTAGCTTTTCAGAAGGAGGGTGGCTGTTCAGGTGAAATCCTGCAGTTGTCTTTGCATTTAAACTGGTGTCAACACATACATGTTAAATCCAGTACATGCAGCTTGCATAAATATTTAGACTATGTGTCAAGTGTAACAAATAAAATATAAACTTATCTTAAAAAACACATTTAGCTCGAACATCACTACATTTAAGTTGCTCTGAATGTTGCACTTCCTGGCGAATGCTGCAACTGGAGTGTTGCAGCCAACAGTGACAAAGCAGAAACATACCACAAAAGGTGTAGTGCAGGGGTAGAAACCCTGGCCTGTCTCTGCCTTAACCACTTTGTATTACCTATATCAGGTGTGGTCAGCGAACCAGTCTGTTCTGCTTTTAGACCTACCGAACAACACTGGGACATTTTAAACAAAAGATGTAGGAGGCAACACTTTTTTCCATTAAACTTTTAGAAGATCCCAGGAACAAAAAAAAGTATAAAGACTGTTGCCTAATGATGTGACATTAATATAACGTTAGTATTTTGGGTTGAATTCAACAAACAGGCCTTTTATTTAAAAAAAAAGTCTGTAAAAAAACTAAATGCATCTTCAGTTTCAGTAATTGAAAAAATACTGACTTTGCTGTTGGAGGGTGTGAAATTTGTGTCACATAATGAAATGTACCTGGTCTCAGGTGTGACAATGTAAATAGGAACATACTGTGCATTATGGTTCCTTATTACAGTTACTTAGTGTAACAAAGATTTTACACTCTCAGCCCAAACATTTTATTTAACCCTTTCTGTTGAGATTCCAGCAATCTGTAAATGACACACCAAAGTCAGAGAAAAACACAATCACACAACTAAACTGCTTTCAGATAAGTTAAAAACAAAACAGTTCCCTTCGAAGTTGTGTCAGTAGCATTTACTTCCTGCAGAATAAAAATAGGCAACAGCCTGAGGGAAAGTCTTATCATATAAACATTTGTTTGCTGTCAATGCCTGTGGTTACTACACCATGCTCACTGCCACTTAATAAATCTGTCCAGAAAGACATGAAAACTGAGCCAGATGAAGTCAACTATTTCCAGTCACAACTTTTGTCCAAATCCACCATGTAATCACAATGTTTATATCTTTATGCCCCTCTCTCATTGGTCTTCAGAACCACTCTCACCACTATGTTTTCATTCTTTTCTTTCAGTCATCAAGTTCCAGGCCAAAGTGGCTGTAGAGATCTCGTGTGGTGGTTCCCCTCAGAGAAGCTGCAAGACATAGCAAAGTGGGGGTTAGGCCCCTTCCGGAGATTATAAGGTCAAGTTCTTCTAGTCATCTTTTCAAACAACCCTCAAAACATTGAACAGACCAAGATCACAGTGCCAAACAAACTGGATAACTTTAAACATTAGCATGTACTTGATGAAACCGTTTTTTTCATTAGCTTTAAATACAACAGAAAAAAACAGAGAACCTCTCTTTGCCCATCTTGTGATTTTTAATACGGAATAAAATTAACATTTACTTAAATATTATGCAAAAATCTGAATTTTCTTTTTATCCCTGTTAAATAGCAATTACTGCTGTCTATGATCTTCCATGTCAGACAACTTCTATTAAAAGACCTCTACCTCTATTACCAAGCTTTACTGAGCTGAGCCTGATACACAGACCAGATGGCCTGTACTGTGTTTTCCTATAAAAAAGGCAATGCTGTGCCATTTGTTGGTACAGCTTCCTAACACACTATATAGGCAGGGATGCAAATGATTATACCAAGTTGTGAGTTAATCTATGAACTTCACTATCAATGGTTGAAACTTTGAGATATAGCAAAAATACCATCATAGAACCAAGAAGAGATAAAATGTAAATAATTTAAATGCTATACGGGGGGAAACATTTCTTACAAGATGTGACACAGACAGACATGATGAAAGACAAAGAGACAGTTGTCTTTAGAGGGTATTGCAGGATACCTCCTCCTGTCTATTCTCTCACTCCACAGCCTGCCCACCAACCTTCTCCCTCTAAGAATAACAGCATACTGTACAACAGCAACTCAGTGTATACTCATTATTAAAGAGTGTCTGTGCTACCCTTGCAACATGAGAGCGAGAGACATGGCGAGAAGGGGGAAGGAGAGCCTGATGTGTATGTATGTAACAGTGTGTGTATGTATGAATGCGTGTATGTGCTTGCATGACGGACAGAGGTCAGAATTGTGTGTGTGTAAGTCAAAGCCTGCCATTGTGTCAAAGGGGAAACTGCATCTCCAGTCACTAAGAGGTCATTATCATCCTGACTCTCCACTGTACTGAGAGCATTTAAAGAGACAGCAACCTTATCTGACACAGATAGTAAACTCACAATATACAGCAGATTTAAAAAACATTATGAAACACAAGAGTAGACCGTAAACTAAAGGCTATCTAGATTTTGCACACACGCACACACAGCCACACACAGGCAAGTAAAAGTAGGCAAAAAGCAATGATTACAATGATTGTTATGACGCATGCACAAACCATACTGTGACTTGGCTGTGACTCTGAGTCTTTGCTAACAGTGTGAACTTCTTCAACCTCGTGCAGTTGCAGCACACGATCACCGTTTCCTCATACTGTAGTGCCCCGGAGATGGTACTGTGCTTATAAGCAGTGTCACAGGAATCATGATTGTAAGAAGGGTGTAAAATGCCAGCACAACTGTTTAAACTCCCTGAGGAAGACCAGAGTGTTTCTACAGTCTGCAGCTATTGTAGTAAGACTATTTAATCATAATCATTTGAATGTAAATGGAACACAAAAAAGTGCTGCAATTAAAACAATGTGAATTTCTCACCTTTCAATAAATCATATTTTCTTTAAAGAAGTGTTAATCTAATGGGATTGTATTATTTATATAGAATAAGATGATTATATAGAAACAAACTTAAAATTAGTTTAATGGTCTAAGTATTTAGGGTTTTTAATATTTTCAATTTCTTTGCACCTTAGATGCTAGTTAAGTTAACCAAAAATCCCTTCTGTGCACCTGTTGAATGTTTTATACGTGTTACATGTAATGTAATACAACCATAGTAATTGCCGTGGAATTAAATACTGTTATATGTATAATTAGTTATATGAATAACTTTCACCAGCTGTTACAGGAAAAACAGACACAGCGGTGTTGCCCTCTGGTGGCTGTAGAATATCTGGAATTTCAATATATTGTAACGTATAATAATATATAAAAGACTGTTTTCATAGGTCCAAATCACACCTGAGAAACAAAACAAAACATATTGTTGTATGTCTCATCTAGTCCATTCTGGGTTACACTGATGACAAGCGAGCAGCAGACTGATGATTCATTCAACTGCCGTTTTTGGTTAGCTGCCATCAAGTAATACTCATTTTGGTGTGGACAGCTTGCAAAATAGCTCATAGGTGGCCATGCAACAAAAAAAGGGCAAGGCATAAGTAGAGGAGAACAAATCCTATGAACGGCTGCTACGACTAAAGGACAAGTCAGGATTTGTGGGTTGTTGAAGTTGATTTTAACAACAGCGACTACCTAAAGACTGACTGAATACTACCCATGTCAAGGTGCAAAGTTTCTGAAACATTTAAACAAATACATTATAAATATTGTTGGAGGTTAGTGTATTGTATAAGATCCACAATCGTATATTTTTAACAATACATTTGTCCTTATTTTGCCACTTCAAAAAAGCCGCTTCTCTTACCTATACGGCCCAGGAGTGACTGTCCAATGTCTTTGATGTCATTGTATTCATGCAGCATATCAATATGGCGCTCCAGCTCCTCTACTCGGCATCCCCTGGAGAAACACAAATACAACCAGAGCTGTGGAAATGCTCCTGCACAGATCCACATATCACAAAAAGTGATCCTCAAAAACAGAAACAGAGAAAGAACTCACTCAGTTTCCATCCGTGCTATCTCTGTGTCAAGCCCCTCTCTTTTCTTCTCTAACTCTGCCACCTCTTCTGTTGGGCTAACTTTAGCATGCTGAGCTACTTGAAGCTGTGAGGACCAAAACAAGCAAATATGATAGTGCATTGCACACTGCATGAGTCTATGTTACCAACACAGAGGGTCCTCACTTACAGGTGACTTGAAGTTTGAGTGTACTTTCCTAAATTTTGAGCATGGAGTTCTGGAGAAAAAGGGCAATAATTGATTGTTAAAGACAGCTCATGTTTTATGACAAATTAATGACCCACTGGAATAATAAAATATTTATGAGATGACGTAAATGCTGGTAAATAATAAGCATAGAATTAACTTATAATGGCCAACAGTTTGAGTGTTTAGTAAATAAAAATTACATAATATTTAAGACAAAGTCTTTATCTATTCTACTTAGAAATTTAGTCACAAGTCATAGTAAATAGAAGGAGACATTTAAAACGTGTTTTCACGGTTTGATTCAGTGAAAACCCGCAGCATATTTAAAGCTGGATAATAATAAGTTAGCTAAGTTTAACATTAGCAACACGCATTCAACCTCAGAAGGGAAACGAGTGGACAGTAAACCTACCCTATATTAAAAATATACTTTAAATACTTAAATTAATATTAAAATTAATCACAAGTCTGAAAGTTACGCATCTTTAGTACTTATCAACCTACCGTGACAGAGCTAGCGTAAGCTTAACTGTAAAGTTTGCTACCTTCTCAGTGCTCCTCTCTTCAGGTCGGTTCCCTCCGGCGTTAAAACTGAAGTAGAATTTACACTGTTGACCTCTGAAGTCTGCTCTGCGTTCATACTGTCTTAAATGGTGCGAAAGCACGCATATTAGGTTCGCTTTGTTTTAAGCAATACACGTCAAAACAGCGAATACAGTGCCAAATCTGCAGTTCGCGGTACATGACAAACATCACGCCTCAACCTGATTGGGTCCTGAAACAAAGAGGCGGGACTTCCGCTGATGAAAGTCACAAACATGGCAATGGAGGCTATGATGATCTGTGGAAAAACATTTCTTTGGGTACATGGGGAAAAATGTAATCTAAATAGTAAGTATTATGGCATTTCGCTTCTGGGGCCGGGTTTACTTTCTTTATCCTTTTTAATAATGTACTTGATATGGATAAAAAGAAAAATGTTTTACTATACAACAGGATAGACTTATTTTCCATTTGCAGAGGTACAATTAAGTACACGCACATTGGAATTTCTGTGCATGTATCTGGGTCAAAGTAAAATAGGAAGACAGTGGGAAAATGCACATAAGTAAGAAAAAGGTAAATAGCAATTACAAACGTAAACATACTGACATAAAGACACAGTATAGACGTATAGATGTATATAAGTAATTACGCTGTACATAGTTTATATATGTGTACTAAATGTCACACCACTAACTGCCTGAGACCTTGATAATGCATTGATATAACATTTGCATCTCTTATGGTTTCTCTTATATGTTTTTACTTAGTGACATGTCACAGTTCTATTGCACAAAGTCTAAGAGATAATAAGAAGTAATATGCATGTGCTAAGAATATTAAGATAACCTTTAAAATGCAAAATGTTTCATACTTTTGGATATATAAAATATCTTCAGAGTTTTTTCACTTTCTTTCTTTCTTTCTTTCTTTTTCCATATGGTGATTTTCTTAATTAGTATGATCTTGCCTATTGATATCCCCTGTACGTGTTTGTATGTTATTGTTTAGATGTTATGATATTTACACTGATTTTGGGACTGTGACATGTATCAGAGAAAAATACATTTTTACATTTGAGAATATTCAGCTAGAGGTTTATTTGTATTTTATTCAACAAATAACACAAAATGATCACTTGATTATCAAAATAGGGTAGTTGTCTGAAATTTCACTAATCGATTTCTATATGATGTGTGTATGTAACTAGAATGTGTTACCAAAGTCACTGCACTTATTCACCACCAGATGGTGACAAAATACTATTTAATTTGATTTCTTTATTTGTCATCACTTTACCTCCCTGATTCCTTGTCTCGACATAGTAGTGAGTCTTTCACTCTCTCTCTCTTTCTGTCTGCACCCACACACTTTCTGACTCAGAAGAAAATTGCATAATTAGTGAGTGCTGGTGTGGCATGTGTTCATGCTAATTTAAGCGGTGGCTTTTCTGAACTGATCACCAACCAAGCTGCCTATCAAACTGATTAAAAGACAAATTTGTTCAAAGTGAACAAAAGTTATGAGTAATGATCATGATCATTACCCATACTGGGTCAGTTACCAATACAGTTTACTGGATAAGGAACAAAGGAACAAAGGAAGAGGAACACAGCAACAAAAAATTTTAGGCCACATGGGGAGAAGTAGGAATGAGATACAGGTTGTAAAGAGACAAGAAGGGAGTGAGACAGAAAAAGCAAGGCAGACAAAATGCGTCTAAGAGAGTTGATATTGGGGTGGGGAGGACATAAAATTCAGTCCATTCTGCCTTATGTCCTGAGGAGTCATTGCTTATTTATCAGTTGGTATGCAGAGACAGAGAGGGTAGGGAATGAAAAATTCAGACAGGAGGCATGGCCTTTCCTTCTTTTAGAAATCGGAAGGTTACACACACTGGGTGGTAATGGCTCCTGCACACAGTTCTGTGCGTAAGGCTGTTAAAGTGAGAGATTTGGGGAGGATAGCTATTTCTCCCCACGTCTGACACAACAACAAGTGTTTGTATGATCCTCTGTAACGTTTTTTTTCCAAATAACCGCATAGCTCTTTTTTTTTAATTACAGACACAAAGGTGTTGCTCACATGAACAATAACAGAAAATGCTATATACACTGTGCAGAGACATTTAAAAACACCACAGTAAGATGTTAGAAATCCAAGGAAACAAAAGAAAATGAAATGTCTGTTAAATTGTTATGTTGGTTGTAATCGGACTGGACTCTATTCTGAAGAAAATGCTCCTTTCTTCCCAGAGGTGCTCAAAGACCTTTGAATTGCTGCACTGTTGGTGATTTCTTTTAGTAATGTCCATATAGTGTTTTGTATTAGAGAGTGAAGATTACCAAACTGATTTCACAGTAACAGGGACCTAAAACTGAAGAAGCTAAACAGCTTCACCCATAATATCACTTTCTATATAGAAAAAAACAAAATCCACATAGAAGTTTTAAATAAGCAGGCAAACAACACATTTTCCCTTCCAATATACTAATATTTGTCACACAAATTAGTTTTTTTCTGGAAAAATATTTTTCACAAATTTTGCAATCTACAGAATGTTTCATATTAGGTTTATATAAAGAAGGAGACTTTAAAAGGGGACATCAAGTGGAGGTAGAAGATGAGGAGATGAAAACGTTTGCGTAATGAAAGAACAAGGCATGGAAATAAGTGGAAGGGACAGAAAAGAAAGAGAAACAGCAGAACAATAAGGATAAGGAAGAAGAAATGGTAGGAAGCTTTGGTTTATAATGCTCAAAATTCATGGAATCTCAGTTGTGCCTCTGTGCTGCCTCTAAATTCTGCTGCTGGGGGCTTATGACCAGGTACCACAATATAGGCACACACCCAATGTATAGTACTAGAGAGTAAGGGTGGAAAGAGAGCAGGAGATGAAGAGAAAGCAAAGTGACAAGAGATGCAGTGGACAGACGGAAGGAGCATGAGCACACTGCTGCAGGGTGAGGGGTAGATGAGGTGGATGATTCAAAGCATGTCATAAAACATCGATAGTGCTCTAAAGGCCCTGCTACAAGCTCTGCTTACACTGGAGGGGATTATGCCTCTAAATAATTCATCTGGCCTGCACAAGCGCTTATTCACAACACTTATGCAAAAAATACACAAAGATACTTTACTTTAAAATAAGAATGTAAACTATACACCTGCACTAATGCAAGCAATGAGGATGGTACACAAGGTTTTACTGGGGTAAAACGTCTCTCACGACTGGCACTTAGAGCCTGGCTGAAGGACTCTTTAGTGGAAGGCAGCTGATAGATTAGTATCGCTGTTTTAGTCATGAGGCAGACTCTTGCTGAGCTGGACAAAGTGCGTCAGTCGCGATGAAAGGAAACATTCACATACGCTCCAGCCACATGTTTCACAATAAAGCCTCAATCAAAACAGTCTGAATAGACTTCAACAGCAGGTGTAATGTTGTAATCCTCTCTCTCTGAGCTGAGCTACAGTGTGCTACACTGCCTGGACCAGAAGCTGAGATCAAATGTTAAGACTTTGTGTATTATTTCTTACCATAATTGTGCAAGAGGACACATAAAGGCCACAAGCTGCCAGACAAGGGTTTAAATGCTTCATCACTGAACCTTAGCAGAAGAGGCTCTTTATTATCAAGCTGTCCTGCAACCAAAATGCTACCATTGCCTCAAGTGGTTCTATTATTAATTCTAAATTATGGTGACTGTAAAAAGAATATATAAATACATTTCCAGCAAATTTGTCTTGTGGGCGGAATGCTAGTGTGACAGTAATTCTCCGTTACAGAACTTGCAATTCATGTAGAAATAAGTGGGAGTTTGAATATATGCACATCAAAGCGAATCCGTCATAATCTGAAAGGGTTTTCATGTGTAAAGCAGTGCTGTTGTATTAATGCCATCACAGAATGGATATTCATGCTTTTGCCAGGGAGGCCTCAGTTTGATATCAGCTCCTCTACACGTCCATCTGTCTGTGTGTTTTCGTGGTAAGTGCTATTTCTCATTCATTAGCTGACTCATCATTCTAATAACTACCTCTATTTCTGCTCCGAAATAGTTTGCAGTTGTTTTCCTATTGTATGATTAGTCTGCTTGCCTCTCTGACTCATTCAGTTTACTCAGAATAAAGCTTTCTGTTTCCATCGTCTGGCCTTCCTGTGCGGATGATTTTCCATTGTGGCTATCATCTCTTCGCCTCTAACTGTCAGCTTAGTTTATTATCACACTTACACGTCCCGTTTTTGCTTCTTTCTTCTCTTCCATTCAGACATGTTTGCTGTCATGACTCTCACCTCCTCGCTTCAGGGCTGACTGGATCTGTGTGCAAACAGACTTTATTGCTCTTGTTGTGGTTAGGGGCGCTGCAAACTCTACTGTTTTTTTTTTCATATGAATCTTTTATGGTATTGTATGAAGTTTGATTTATAAAATCAAAGAAAAACATCATCATTATTAAAGTAATTACACAATGATACTTCTTTTTTTCTATCAGGCCTCCCTTTCATGTAAAATCATACACTGAAAACATATTTTTTAAATTAGTTTGAATATAAATTAGATCTAGAAAATGTTTCCCTAGACTGTTTGTGTCAAAATAAACAACAACAGAATAGATCAGAAGGATTTTCACACCATTTTATTAGCAACAATGTGTCTGTTAGTTATACGTTAGAAACAAGGACAGAATAACTTCTGCTGTAATGAGTCTGAAAACAGATGAAAATAAAGCAAGTAATTCAGATACTTTAAGGTAAAAACAACACTGCATTTGAATATACACTTGCAATAATACTAATATTAATAATAACAATATATTTCTCTCATAATTATTTATGGCACTAAATTCCTGTGCAACTGTCACATAGTTTCAGTTTCAAAAATAAGGAAAGCATAGCACTGAAAACTATCGTGTGTCGTGTGTGTGGTCTATGTGTGCATATGTACTGTGTCCTAGTGTATTTGCAGGAAAGCACGTCACAAACGGAAAAACTTAAAATCACTCACTGTTTTACCCTCTGGGAAATAAATGAGCAAGATTTCTGATCAAATCAACAGATAGACAGAAAGAGAGAGAGAGAGGGAGAGAGCAAGAGAGGGGCACAACAGCATTTACCATAAATTGTGATCAGCTTCAATCCATCATAAAACCCAATTATTTAATTCATTAAATCTTTCTCTCAGTCGCTCCTCCTCCAATCAGAATACCAACCATCCAACCAGGCCAGTCAGTCAAGTCCACAGAAATAATAATTCCAAGAAGAGCACTCTGAGTACCTCCGAGCAAGAGCAAACATTCCTCGGTCCAACGAGTCGAGAGCACAAAGATTGCAGTAGATGCTATGACCAGTTAAATATTTATAGATGTGCCTTTAAAGGTGAATTAATCTTTAGCCCATGAATCCATATATAAACAAATCAGAGACAACACAAGTAGTGAAGAGTCCACAAACTGGAAGTTCAGTAAAGATCTATACTAAAGATCACATTGTAAATAGCAAACAGCCTAGTAGCTCAATGGTTTAAGAGTCAGACTGGGATGTAGAAGGTTGTAGGTTCGAACCCCGTCTGACTCCTAATCCATTCCCTACCACGTGTGGGTAGGGTGTCTCCCTGAGCCAGACACCCAGCGCTAGCTCCTTTGGATAAAAGCGTCTGCCAAGTAAAGTAAAGTAAAGTAAAGTTAGAAGTGTTGTAGTCAAGACTGTTTGCCTCTGAGTCCTGTCTCAAATTGTGTTTACTTGTATAGAATAGTAATTCTGGTATAACAATTGATTGAGTCACACATCCATGCATCCACACATATGCACACAGGTACTAGAACCCATCCCCTTTGGCACCTAGTTCACCCAGCCTGCCAGAACGCAGAGGTCTTTCTCTGTTTCAGTGCAGAGTACTGTATAAATCAGCCTCGCATCAACCTGGAGACTTCTAAAAAAAGATCTGGAATCAAGCAGGGATTTACATCTTCTGTGAGCCCTTTATGTCTTGAAAGTTTATGGCCTAAGTCTAATCTAAAGTGAATGTAGGTGGCAGCTAAAACATGACATCATTTATCCTCGAGCCTTTCGACTGTTGGCTAGTGATATTCTAATGGTCTATAATCTCTGTAATCTGTTGGTGGAGATGGAAGGATATCATCCCAACACAGGCAGGGGAAACATTGAACTAATCATATTTGTAGCAGCTATGACAGAGATAAAATCCCTGATGAACTTATCACTTTGACATGGGGAATCTGTCTGTCCTTCAGCCCACAGTAGAAGAGTTCAGTGAAAGATCGACAGTCACAGACTTCATCAAATCGTAAAACAAATTTCATTCTTATTGTTAAAAAATAAATATTAAAAACCAAACAAACCAAGAAGTTTTTGTTATTTTAAATTTAACATGTTTAAATTGTATGCTTCATATTTTATATAGGTCCAAGTATAATGTCCTGGACCTGAGCATAGTACCTGTCCTGAGAGCCCTCCACTCTGCAAGAGGTGACCAGTAGAATGAGACAAACTACATTTAACTGGATTAAACTTGTCAGGATAGCAAAAACAGAGTTAGACCAGTCCAGCCTAGGCCTTCATAATTCATTTAAACATACATTTCCAAAGTTTCAACCTCGCCCAGCTAAACATCAGTGCTGATGCTACAGCTGCGTGTGAACATGTCCCTCATGGTGACTGAGCGGGCGAGGTTGGGTTTGCGGTAGTTTGAAATGTTCACAGGCACCGGCAGGTCCAGCTCCTGCTGCTGGACGCTGCGGTAGCTGATCCGGTCACCTCCGTTCCTCAAACCATCTGGCTGTTGGTGGATCTGTGGCTGAGGGGGCTGGAGGTAGAAAGGCAGCTCATAGTGTGTACACGATGGACAGAAGGTCTGTGAGCGTGTCAGTTTCCTGGCCATTGGAGGGGTGGAGAAAAGGGCGGGGCCATTCGGGATGGCGGAGGCGGCGGCTGTTGCCGCCACAATGTTGTGATTGGAGTGGACCGGTGGGAGGCGGGATGTAACTGCAAAGTCTGGCTCCTCCTCCTCCGACTCAGACTCTTCTTTCTTACAGCAATAATACTGGTGGTAGGAGAGAGAGAAAGATGAGGGACAGCAGGGATGAGAAATTTATATTTATGCAACAAATCAACAATTTAGTTTTGACTAAACCAAATTAAACTGTATAGTATTTATTTTACAGTAACGCCTTCTTAATTATGTTGGGTTGAATAAAATATATACTTGAGAGATGTATTATGTTTCCTAGAAGATTAGCTTGACAATCTGGAGAAAGACTTTCTAAAACCACACTAAGAAGCTTTTTCAACTGTGAATTTGAGCATGAATTTGGACGTCTTTGATGTAGTTATAATTTCACTCCCTCAAGAAAAAGATATAATTTCATCTTATACACAATATAAATTAATGTGAGTAGTTAGGACTTTAAAAGTGAAAATGACAGGATTTAATGATTCCAACTCTGTCAAATGAGAAGATATGTGATAATGAGATTGCGTTACTTTACACCAATAAAGACTGTCAGTGTTTAATTTCTCTTCTCTTCCAAAGGTGTGAAATAGTGTTGTTTTTGGCAGCCTGTTTTCATTTTAGTTTTATTCTAGTCTTTCCGTAAAGCTGTCATTTTAGTTTGTATTACTCTTAGTCATGTCTAGTTTAAGTCGACTAAAAGTTTGAGCATTTTAGTCTAGTTTTAGTCAATGAAATTTGTATTTTAATCTCTTTCTATTAGTAATGCAATTCTATTTAAGCCAGTCAATATAGTACAAGTAGTAGTAGTAGTAGTAGTAGTAGTAGTAGTAGTAGTAATATAGTAATGGAGACAAAACCAACATTTTTTTTTAGTCAAACTTTTTACAATTTAAACAAGGTTATCATAAAGACCATCTTATCAGACAGGATGTTTTGTACAGCTTGCCAAGTATCCATTCTTATGGAATATAATTTTCTTTAAAACGTGTAAAGCTAGCAGGCGAACAACCGTTGCTAACACTAAAATGTTAACCACAGCCTCGAACAATCCCTGGCTGAGCAGCCATCTGCTAACTCAACACAGCTGTGTCGTAGATGTGAGGAAAAGGTTTTCTGGCACGGTCTGTGAGCTGGATCTAAATAATATCATGAGTTGGGTTTAAGGGCGTGACGTCTGCGTCTAAGAAGCGCGAACTGATGTGAGCGAGTCGCAGTTAGAAACAGGAAACAGAAATACTGCAAAATAATAACAACAACGCGATTAAATGAGAGGGAACAATGTCTCGTCTCGAAAGAGACATTTTAGTATAGTTTTTATTTAATTAATTACAATTAGTCTCGTTTTTGTTCGTCAACGATATTAAGTAATATGTTTCGTTACAGGTATCGTCACATGACCAGCACTTACGTTACGTCTCGTCTTCGTCACGTAATAAGGGTTCGTTGAAGAAAATATTCCTGTTTGAATGCAGCAAACTTCAAGTTTATTTTACCTATACTACCAAAAGCATCAAGCGCTGAGTAAAGGACAGTGGTTTTTTTGTTTTTTTCATTTGAACATGATAAGTAGATTAATGGTACAAGTTAAGCAAAAGAGAACAACTGAGCATCTGGGTAGCTTACTTTAGCACAAAGAAACTATAGCCTTTATTCTGTAAAATGGAAATAAAATCCACATATTGATGTCTTGTTGTAAGGGAGATAACTATTTCTCAGAGCTGAGCAGTTGCAAGGCAACCACTAGAACTTATGGCAAAGGTCACAGCCTAGAAACATAACCATCTCTGAAACTACTTAGCGAGCTTTAACCTGTTGAACCCTAGACCATTTTATAGGAATTTGCTTGAAAAAGACGTACCCAAAATGAATTGAATATATC